>JBBPDB010022236.1:0-12301 GCA_037974465.1 Brachypetersius altus | reverse complement strand
CAAAACCCAACAAAGACCCACAAGAAACAGAACAGAACAGGGCAGTGAAAACGGAAAACAAAAACAGTGGCCTCACATGGCCATCAGCCGTGACATACTCAAGTAAATCTACTTCGTTACTGTCCACCTCTTCATATTTCCTCATGTTTTTATTGTATACCACCTCAAACTTCATTCTTATATTTTTAATTATATCCCAGAGAGCTCTACACTCTCCAATGTTTGTGGTAATTGGTCTAATGTCTGTTGTGGATCTGTGCATGCCCATATGTTTTATACCAAACATGCTGCTCAGCTTCTTATTTGACTGGAATGGAATTTCACTTGTGGGCTGTTTAATACAAATGTATTGTGTTCAGTATTTTAGTGCATTTCAGTCCACTTTACTGCTGTGGATGGCGGTTCTTTGCTATTTGCAGGCCTCTTTCCTATCATAATCATATGCAAATGCCAAACTTTCTAAAGTTTATTATTGTGCCAGTAATCAGAAATGTACTTTTAAATATTACAAAGGTATCTTTGGCAAGAAAATTGCGTTTTTGTATGAATAATGAGATTGATCATTGTTTTTGTGAACATATGGGATTGATCCAGCTGGCATGTGGAGATATTTCCAGGAACAACTTACTAGGACTTGCATCTGCTTTTCTAATGCCAGCTGCAGATTTCATTTTAATTGCTGTGTCTTAAATAATGATATTTACTTCTATCGTGAAATCAGGAAAGTCTAGCATGAAAGCCGTCAACACTTGTATAACACACATAATCATTATGATTTGTAGATTAGTTTTTGTCTTGACTGCTTTTTTGTCATACAGAATTACGTATGACAAAAAAAAATTACATACGTAAGCCACGACGTGAGTGACACGAGGGAGTGGGTGAACCATGCTGTGTAATCTGAGAACACTCTGGGAAGAGTTGAGACCCGCACCAAACGGGTCCTCGTTCTCACTCGCACACACAGGGAAGGATGAGGAGAGCACCTCTGAATCTTACTACTCACAATACTGGAGATAGGAAGGATAGGGACACGTGAGTATTGAAGCATGTCACTTCAATGTCTGTGCGAGTACTAACACCTGTTTCCACCTTTTATACCTGACATCCAGTCATTTCCAGTGCACTTTGACTGCACTTGACCTGGTGTGTGTGACAAGTGCCGGAAAATTACATATTTTGTAGTTTAAAAAGTGGTTAACAAAGCTTTTGGTGTCCTTTTATTGAAATGCTCAGTCCATTGGTTTTCTGCTGGGTACTGGAGAAATTTGAGTCCTCCAAGTGAGCAGCAGCACTGCCAGAGGGTGAACAGCTTTAACCATGTTAATCTTACCACAATAACTCAGTGATGTGAATCACTATTTGGAAAGTATGTTTCTCTTCATAGAAACGAATATAGACCCTTTAATTTTTGTACTATTTGAAAGCACATGTGATTAGACACACATTTCAGATCTAACAACACATAAAAAATGTTTATTGGACATTTATTTATTTGAAGGGCTCACTGCTGCCTATTAATAGAAGAAAATGCAAGTCTTACAGTGAATGATTGTTATTTTCACGCACGTCACAAGTAATGTTAAGTAATGCATCAGTGGTTCCGAGTTTGATTGTGCAGAGTGCATCGTGTTCTGTTTGACCAATGTGGACTGTTTTGATTATTTTGGCCTTAACATTACTACACATTGGTGTGTTTTCCTTTTCAAACACAACAGTGACGACAAAGATACCACCACCTGCCCCTTTTCTCACATTACCCGGCGAACCACCCATCCCTTGGACCCGGTGGTTACAGTCTTTAAACACGTTTCTCCTGGCAGTGGGACTGACTGATGTGACTGCTGCACAAAAAAGGCACTGCTGCTGCATTGCTTGTGCTTGGAGCACTCGAGTCAGGTACCGTCAGCGATTACAAAATGGCCATCGAACTCCTGACTACACATTTTGCAGCTCCCCAGAGCGCTCTCTTACGCCGCTTTCTATTCCGCCAAAGGCATCAGCTGTTGGGTGAGTCTGTGCAATAGTATGTGGCCAACTTACATGCATTAGCTAGCACTTGCAAGTTCAGTACACTGCAGGACGAGATGATTTGCGACCAGTTAATAGAACATACCAACAATGCCAAAGTACGTGAGACTTTGCTGTTAGAACCGGATGACCTAACACTTGCCCGAGCTATGACTTTTGCACTACAAGTAGAGAGCGCAGCTGCATGTGTATCAGTTTTGAGTAACCTGCAAGCAATCGCAGCCGGCCCAAGCTCCTCCCCCCATGCATACCATGTCACCGCAGCTCAGCGAGAGTGACACGTCGGAAACAGCAGACTCCTCCCCAGTTCTGTTACCCAGGCACCAACGTCTATCACGGCCACAGCCTCACAGATCACGGCTCTGCGATAAATGCGGATCTTCCTCTCACCACTCAAGGGCTCAGTACTGCCCCAGCCCGTGGCCAAACGTGTCGCAATTGTGGTAAAGGCAATCATTTTGCCCCTGTCTGCTGGTCTGGTGCAGATGAGTCGGGCCAAGCCACAACTTCACGTGCACATTCACCATGTTAACTCCGCACCAATTTCATTTAAGTCATGCTCAGTGCGCCTGAATGATGTGTGCATTCCACTTCTTTTGGACACTGGTGCCAGTGTGTCTCTCTTGAACATTTTTCAGTTCGCTGCCACTGACTGCACCCTTCGCTGCCCTTTCCAGCTATGGCGATACAAAGATTGACCTAGTGGGTTCAATTAGAGTGACTGTTGGGTATGGCAAAAAAGTTGTACCCAATTCCCTTTTCACGTTTCCTGTCGGGGAGCCAAACTCATGGGTTTGGATCTATTCTCAGCCCTAGGATTCTCCCTAGTGGACACAAAGGGAACTGCAATCATGACAGTCACCCCAACTTGGCAGCAAAAGTGGCCTTCTCTGTTTAAAGGCTTGGGCTGCCTCACTGCTTTTGCCCATCAACCTCCTCCGCCGCATTCCATTCTCTCCATGCTTGATGCCTGCATCATTCAAGCTGTGGATGCATCGCCCTGGGTCTCGAATCTGGTAGTGGCAAAGAAGAAATCTGGGGCCCTGCGCGTGTGTTTATTTGCATGCGGTGAATAAGGCAGTGATCCTGGACAAGTTTCCCCTGCCTACCTCAGAAGAGCTCACTGCTCAGTTCCATGGCTCAACAGTGTTCTCAAAACTTGACCTCAGACAAGGCTAACTTACAGGTACCTCTCCACCTCAGTAGCAGGAACCTCACAGCCTTTGTGACTCATGTTGGGGTATTTCGCTACACACGTATTTCCAAAAGATCATGGCATCAGTCTTGGTCAGCAAATCAGGCGTGACCATTTACCTGGATGATGTGGTAATACAAGGGTCCACCCTTGACAGCCATGATGAGCACCTCCACAGTTTTCTCTGTACTAAATGAACACAGACTGACCCTCAATACTGGAAAGTGTGTTATTTCTGCACTGGCCATTGAGTATGTGGATTTTCGGGTGTCAGTGGATGGCATCTCCCCACTTCAGTCAAACGTGGAAGCTATACTGGCCATTCCGGAACCTAGCTCAGTCACACAGCTTGCCTGTTTTGTAGGGATGACAGCTTACTACCTGAAGTTCCTCCCACATTACTCTTCTACCACTGATCCACTACGGAAACTATTGCAAAAGGAGGAGCCATGGTTGTGGTCGCAGGGGTGCTCCAGTGCTGTGCGCATGCTCAAGGGGACTTTTATTTTGATTTCCTGTTCAGTTCATGTTCAGTTCATGTGTCACGTGTTTTTGGTTGTCACCTGTTTTGTGTTCAGGCACTGATTATGTTCCGTATTTAAGTTCTGTTTGTGTTTGAGCACGTTATCTGTCCATCACCTCATTTTTCCCTAGTCTGTATCTGGTTCTTGTTCCTGACGGCCCCCGTGCCTGGTTTTGGTTCTGTATTTTTTGTTTGGAAATAAAGTTAATTCAGCATGGATTTCTGGTCTCAGTACTGGGCCGTGCCCTCAGCCATGACAGGTGGACAGATCACCATAAACCAACACAAAAAGAGAGGCAGGACATCCAGGAGTGGAACGACGCCCTGAACACCTGGGCAGCGGAGTACGCCAAGGCGGACCTGCCGGAGGAAGACTGTTGGAGTGGGGTCAGTGGGACCGGGCTTGTAGACGAGCCGACGGAGCATCAGTGGTCGATCCGGGAGCTACTTAACGGTGGAGTGTCGGAGGACGAGGAGGAGTACCAGAGCTCTCTGTGTGTCGGGTGGATAGGATTCCCGAACATAGAGAAGGAGCGTCTCATGGACTCCTGAGTCTCCGACTCAGCCACAGGTTCAAGTCCTGTGGCTCGGCACAGGTGGAGACGTGGGAGTTTACGTCAGGCCCGCCGTCCACCCGGTCCACAGTTGCCCAGAGAGCCTGAGGGCTCCTCCAATGCGCCACCTCTCTGGTTCGGCCCCGTCACGCCTCCCAAGATTCCAGCGCGAACGGTCCTACGAGCCTCACTCCCTGCCTTTGGACTTCACGGGGTCACTCGGTCTTTGCCCCCACCTCCCCCCGCCCTTTTGTTTTGGGGGGTTGTTTTGTTGGGGATGTTTTTGGGCCGGAGCGGTGGCTTTGAGGGGGGGGGTAATGTTACTGTCTGGTTTTTGAGGGGGGGGGTAATGTTACTGTCTGGCTTTTCTGTTTTTTGGTTCTTTTTCTGTTCTTGTTTTTGGGGACTTTTATTTTGATTTCCTGTTCAGTTCATGTGTCACATGTTTTTTGTTGTCACCTGTTTTGTGTTCATGCACTGATTATGTTCCATAGTTAAGTCCTGTTTGTGTTTGAGCATGTTATCTGTCCATCACCTCATTTTGACACCTCAGTATCTGGTTCTTGTACCTGATGGCCCTCGTGCCTGGTTTTGGTTCTGTATTTTTTGTTTGGAAATAAAGTTCATTCAGCATGGATTTCTGGTCTCAGTACTAGGCTGTGCCCCGAGGTAGCTCACCGCTGAGGGCTAACCCCCTGCTAAGTAACAGCCAATTATAATCGTGGGGCATGGCCAATTAGCATGTATTCTAAACATATACAGCTCAGCATTTACAACTCAAAAATCCCACATTTAAAGTCACCATTTGTAAACATTGCCACTCAAAGACTTGACTTGGACTCAAGCACAAAAACTTGAGCCTTGGCTTGGACTTGGTATAAATGACTTGTGAACATCTCTGAGTGTGACAGACTTACCCTCTATCAATGTGCTGCAGCTTCAGAGCCCACAAAGAACCTGGAAGTGCTGTGGGCATCCCTACAGGAGGAACTGCAGCAGGAGATGAAGGAGCTGGTCCAAAACCTTTATGCTGTTGTCAGAGCTGTGTCAAAGAAGAAGGGAAGCTACCCACACAAGGTCTGGGAGATTCACAGAGGGATGAGTACAGGTGACATATTGTTTGTGGTGTGGCAGGTCTTGGTGGTAGTTAGTCCTATTCAGCCACTGCCTGTTCATCAGGCACCACGAGATAAGGTGAGGTGCAGAGGTGCCATGGCTGGATTACCGTTGGGGTTCTCTTGTGTCTTAGTTTCGATCTGCCCTCCCTAAGGTAGACCTGCAAGCCTGAGACCAGACCTTCTCTGTTTGTTGGTGCCTGCAGGCGATGTTGAAGACAACTGTTTGTGACCAGATGGTAAGGTTGTGAATGGAAGGAATTAGTGTGGGGGACAGAGACCAAGATCTAATGAAGGATTTTCAGGATTTTCATGCTCATATTCACTCTATGGACAAAAGTATTGGGACAGTTTCTAGAGTTTAGACAAGGCACCAGGGCAATCTTAATGCTTCAACAGACCAAGACATTTTGGACAGTACCAGGCTTCCAACTCTGTGGACCCAGTTTGGGGAAGAACCTTTTCTGTTCCAGCATGACTGTGCCCCAGTGCACAAGGCAAGCTCCATAAAGACATGGCTGGAGGAGTTCAGAGTTGAAGAACTTGACCTGCCACACAGAGCCCTGACCTCAACCCCATCCAGAACCTTTGGGATGAAATGGAAAGAAAATTGTGATTCCAGATCTTCTTGTCCAACATCAGTGTCTGACCTCATAAATGCTACAGAATGAATGGACACAGAAGTCCCACAGAAACTCCAGAATCTTGTGGAAAGTCTTCCAAGAAGTGGAAGCTGTTAGAGCTGCAATGGGACCAACTCCATATTTAAAGATGTGTAATTAAACTTTTGTCCATACAGTGGATTTTTCTTCAATCACAAGGAAGCCCATCTGTTTCGAGGTCACTCATTTTTGGCATTAGGACTGGGTAAGATGTATACTATGACAATGAGCATTGAGATTAATTGCTTACTGATCACCACCAGCTTTGTGCCACTCCATCCAGGCCCTGTGTGCTCCAGCACTGACTTGCCGTTGATTCCAGATTTTAGCCTCTGCTCAGTCAAGCACGCCGTGGCCTAACAAAATAAGTTGGTCAAAATAAGTTGAAGTGAATATGAGACACTTACACTACTAATATATTGAACATTCTCGGAGGCAAATGACAAGATGGCCTACTGAGAGGAGTCTTGGTGTCAGTGGCTGCAGATGCTTCTGGACAGTGAAAATTAGTATATAGTATATAGTATATTTTTGAACAGTCCACATTTACATTTACATTTATGGCATTTATCAGACGCTTTTATCCAAAGCGACTTCCATTCCCTACCTACAGGGGGCAGTCTCTCCCTGGAGCAACTTGGGGTTTGGGGTCTTGCTCAGGGACCCAGTGGTGGTGCTGAAGCTACCTCCACCCCATCACATTTAGAGGACTGAACGTATCTGAATGGAATGGTGTGGCTTAAATGGAAGTTTTCCTTCGCTTTGTATTGGCTTAGCTTTACAAGGTTTCATGTAGAAATGACATGTCAGCAACTAGGTTCTGCTCAATTCAATATAATAATTAATAAAAGGGTATATTTTGTTTTACAGCTTGGCTAAATCATTTCACATATACCCCAAACAACTTGCATAGTTAAAACAGTGAGAGCAGGCAGACTGGAACCTACAATTTTGCCCACTGCCTTGTCCACTTTTATGGATAACAGTATATTATACGGTCAGTCTATTTAGCAAGTCTATTCAAGGTTACTGAACAACTCAGCAAAACTAATAGGTGGGATACATGCGTTGGTAGCTACATTAGTTCCAGAGCTTTAAAATGAAGGCATCATCTAGGTCAGGAGGCTGTCTCTGTGGTGCACGCGAAAGGTGGGCGGTTCAGGCCACCCAGGGACGTGGTTGCTGCTGTTTAAGCAGTTTCCTCTGAAATCAATTAAGCGTTCGGATTATTACCTTTAACTAATTTCCATCTACTGGTATAATATAGATAGTATAAAGAACACATGACATATAATAGTCTAGAACTACTTTACTGCTCTATATCTGACTGTTTCATGTAGTGGATGTTTCTATACATTATTGCTTACAGTTAGCTAGTAATAAGCTTTAAGCTATTAAGTTAAACATGCATGTGTTGTTTTATGCTTAGAGTTCTACGTTTAGAAATTTTTTAATGTCCGGTGGAAACCCGTGCAAAGAGTAGATGAACAAGATAAACACCTTCAGTGCTTTCTACCTGGTCTGATCAGACCCTCGTGTGCTCCTAGGTCTGAAGGGTGCAGTGCAAACATTCACAGAACACACAATTACATTATTCTACAAAAATGACTGGATTAAGTTCTCTGTGTGTAGTCACATTCACACCCATCTGCATGCCCACACACACAGACTGACACTCCTGCGTCTGCTTCCTCCTACACCGTCCTTAAGGAGCGAGAATTCCCCTTCTAGTTCTGCACTCGCAGCAACTCTACACACACTCCTCATGTGCCGTGTGTGTGTGTGTGTGTGTGTGTGTGTGGAGAGAGAGAGAGAGAAAGAAAGAGAGAGAGAAAGAGAGAGAGAGAGAGAAAGCGAGAGAGACAGAAAGAGAGCGAGAGAGAGAGACAGAAAGAGAGTGAGAGAAAGAGAGAGAGAGAGACAGAAAGAGAGCGAGAGAGAGAGAGAGAGAGAGAGAGAGATGGTGATATGTCAGGCAGGGCACTACAGGACTTCTACAGATCCTGAAGTCCAAAACAAAGAGCCACACAGAGGAAACAGAGGCGGCTCGGACACTTCCCCGATGTCATCTCTCTCTTTCATTTCTCCTGCTCGTCTGGTGGAGAGGGTCTGAGCAGGCCAGCAGTGCATGCAACTCTGAGGAAGTGTGGGCATGTGTGTGTGGGTGTATGTGCGTGTATGTATGTATGTATGTATGTGTGTGTGTGCGTGTGTGTGTGTGTGTGTGTGACCATCCGGGGCAGGTGCAGAGGTGCATAAACACACAGCTGGGGGTTGAAGAGGTCAGACACCCCATCAAACACGCAAAGGGTAAACCCCCAACAGCTGCCTCTGCCATATCTCTCTCTCCCTCTCTCTCTCTCTCTCTCTCTCTCTCACACACACACACACACACACACACACACACACACACACACACACACAAGTCATGAGAACTAGTACTTGTGGGAAGAGAAAGAAAAGACCACAGCAGAAGACTTTGTACGCGACACCACATGTGACTGAGTATGTGTGTGCACGCGCGTGTGTGTGTGTGTGGGACATCTGTGTATTTGAAAGTAGCATTACTGCCACTTTCTCTTTCTTGGGAGAAAGGCATTAAAGGCCTGCATTCCTGTACCTCACATTTTACAGCCTTTGCATACAAAAGCATTTTCACACAACATTCATTCATTCAATTCACTTAACAAACAAATGGCGGAGCAATATCACAAAATGTATTTACTTAGAAATAAATAAACTATCACTGAGCTGGAAAAAGCATCACGCTCCTAAAAATACACAATAATCATGTGTCACTAATCACCTTCTCCACTTCACCAAGCTAACCAAAGCTCAGCCCTGCCGCTCTCTCATATTCGCACCCGGAGTCGACCATGCAGAGACGCAACTCACGACCAGCTTCACTCTGTTAAGATTCCCTTAGAAAATAAAAGGCTTTTATGGTATTATTGTGTATTTAAGAAAACTGTAATTTAATTTAGCTTTACACTTTATAACTTCTAAGTAAATGCTAAAGCTAACCTGCTGATTTGGTTTATGTAAACATGTTGGTTTTTGTGACATCATAAATATGAAGAACTTCAAACAGGTCACTTTTGTAGCTAAATATAAATGGCATGAACCTTAAAAAAAATTAAGAATTGCAACAAACTCTGATTTTTTTTTTTTTTAAAAAAGCTCTTGTGGGCCCTTTAAACTGTGTACAGGTTATCCAGTGCTGTAACTAAATCTGACACAGCTACATTAAGAACTACATATCTACAACTGAACAAGACTTTAGTCTTTTTATTGTAGTAGTAGTGTGTGTGTGAGAGAGTGTGTTTGTGTGTGTGTGAGAAAGAGAGAGAGAGCGAGCGAGAGAGAGAGAGAGAGCGCAGTATGGAAAAAAGCTTCTGTTGATGGATGACAGCACTGATCAACCATGATGAGGCAGTGACGTCAACTGTCATACACAACGCAACAGGGCATGCGAGTGACTGCATGTGGTATGTGTGTGTGGTGAGAGAGAGAGAGAGAGAGAGATATGGGGGTGTTGGGAACCCCTGACTCTGCTCTGCATATGTAAAACTCTGCACCCAGAGCAGCCGGAAACACTGCTGGTTCTCATCACTCTGGCCTCCCTCACTAACTAGGGCAAGCACTGTGTGTGTGTGTGTGTGTGCACTTGTGTATCTGGATCAGTTTAAAACTCCATCATGCCGTCTTTACAGGCTATGAGGACCGAGAGGCTGAGCTCAGAACATTCCTCCTCACCCCCCTTCCACTCCGCCACGACTCCTCAAGTTTCAAAAGCTTACATTTGAATCATGAAGCCTCTTTTCATTTCCTTGCTGAAACTGGCATTCTGGAAGACGGGCGGAGGGGCATTCCAGCATATTCAGAGCGGCAGCTCATCCAAGGCCAGTGCAGAGAGAGGGAGCGGCCTGCTGTTCCAGGAACAGTCTTGCGTTCACTGAGGCAGCGATGCTCAGGGCTGGGCTTCAGAGGCCTCTGTGGAAGCCCAGGGCAGAAGATCCTGGGAGAGTAACTGAACAGCTGATGAACCAAAGAGTAGCTGAGAGTTTCTGGAACGCTGTTCTAGGGAGTTTTCAGATTGACTGAGAATGAAATTAATTGTGTTGACACAATAACACAACTGTGGACTCTCAACCAGAGACAAACTGCAGTGGACAAACCTGTCACAGAAGACAAGTTTCCCCAGGCATCCCCAACCAAGTGCTTCCCAATCAATCAATATATAATCTATAACTGGAAAAGTCTACTGAACACAGAGCATCTCAGTCTTCCTCCTTCCACTTACCTCTCTGTCTCCTGCTTTCAGAGTTTTAACAAAGATATTTAATAATGATAGCAGTGCAGAAAGAGATGCCATGAACCCTCTTCCACCCCGAGACCCTAAATTCCCCTTCTGACTTCAAAAACCTGGAGCTGAAACTCCCAGAAAAAAATGAATGCGTTTAATAAATGCTTTCTATAAAGGCCGGGACAGGCAGGAGGGTTTGAGGTGTTCTCCAACCACTTAGAGGCCACACAGCCTGCTAAACACACACCGGCGCAGTCTGCACTCCGTCTGCTGCAGCACAACACCATCTGGACACAAGGCCACCGCCTCCTTCACACACACACACACACACACACACACACACACACACTCACGCCGCCGCTTATATAGCCGTCATGCTCAAGATATGTCACAGCTCGTATATCAAACAGCCCGGCCTAAAACAGACCCTTCTGACGGACAGCACGACCAGGACAAACATGTGAGTGAGCGTGTGTGTGTGTGTGTGTGTGTGTGTGTGTAGCCTATGTAGCTTCCCCTCACCTCACAGCCTCACACACACACCACACTACATTAGGACCGTTTCTTCAGAAACACACAGAACAGACTAAACCTCAGCGTTAAAGCAGAGACACATTAGGGAAACAGGCATTCAGACTCAATCTTAAAACTAACCAATATTAAAACATATTGGCAAAGGATAATATTCAAAAACAAAAAATTAAATGCAAACCCCACAAAATTCTTGTGCAAACCCCACCACCTAAAATTACACAGAATGCTGAGGAACAGCAGTCACAGCAAACATGATGGAAACATGATGGAGACACAGCTACCGCCCTGCACATATTTTTCTCAGATTACTGAAGAGGAAACTAGGAGATTAGCCTCAAAACGAGGAGCAGAATCACCTGAAAGAAGCAGGAACAGTTACAGAAACAGCAACAAACTGCAGCCAACCAATTCCATTCCTAAAGAGCAGAGATGAATCTGCACCCAGACAGCGAGGTCCGTCAGAAGGGGCTCGCAGGGCTGAGCTCAGCACCGGCTCAAAACAGGAGGAGGATTTTAAACTGAGAATCTGTTGGACCACAGACACCTCAAACCGGAAATGATCAACAGCTTCACAAAACAGCAATAATGATCTTGACGTGACGGAATCCTTTCAGTTGCACATAAGTCCTTTATAAACACCTTGTTATGGTTCATAATCACAAACCAAAAGTGTGTAAATTTACTAGATGTACATTAAATAAAGGTATATTAAATAAAGGATGGACCTAAATACTTGTTTGTGGAGTAAAAGAGGTTTATATGTCCCTTAAATAGTTTTTTATTCAACATGTTCAGACTGTTGTGTCCAGACCGCTTTCTTATTCTGTTTGGCTTAAATGTAAAAGCAGAAAAAATTCTTCCAAATCCTCCAGAAAACAAGGGAATTCAGACTCCCAGCATGCCTCTGGAGGGGCACGCTGCCGCGCTACAGGTCACATGTTCCATCAAAGGCAAATTAAAGGTAAAACCAAGAGAGAGGAACTCTGCTCCTCTTAGAGCCCCGCAGCATCTTCATCTTCTCCAAAACAGTTTGGAGGACGAAGGACACGGGCCCAGGACACATGCAGAGAGTCTCCGTCTCTCTCCATCAGTCTCTCTCTCTCACGTACTTTGTGTGGAGGAGACCTGCACCATATCCGCCCGCAGAAGTGTGTGTGTCGTTAAGAAGCGATTTATGAGCAGATATAAATAGACCTGCTGCAATTAAGTAAATTTAGCTCTTGTAGAACTGAGTGAATGGAGGAAAAGAAATTCAGGCGAGTAGTTTAACCTGCCGGGGACTCAACCAGAAAGAGAAACTAAGCAATCCAACACACACACACACACACACACACACACACACACACACACACACACACACACACACACACACACACACACA
>JBBPDB010022226.1:0-12303 GCA_037974465.1 Brachypetersius altus | reverse complement strand
CACACACACACACACACACACACACACACAGACACACAGACACACAGACACACACACACACACACACACACACACACACACACACACTGCCAGGTTGGTGCACTGTGTGGTTCTTACCTTTTTCTGAAACAGTCATATGTTTATGTTCATATGTTAACTTGTATTCCCAAAATTAAAATCTCAAAATAGTTCTGAAATTGTAGACTGGAGTTCTACCTTTAGGTGTCCAATGATAAACTTGTGCAGTAGATGATCCCAGCCAGATCTTTTGAAGACTGAAAGGTGGCCAAAATCATGCTGCAGCCAGCCAGCCTGGGACTGCATGCAAAGAGGAAACATCTCAGCACACTTCAGAAAATGTACCTGCATGCTGTTTTAATGATGATTTATGTCAAAGTAGTATTGTAGGCTCCCCCTACCTGTGCAATGGACATTAAGACAATACACAAAATCGTGTTAATCCAGCCGTTGCCCCACTGCCACAGCAGTAGCACACACAAGGCATCCAGGAGCATTATGTGGCCAGTGTGTAGTATATAGAAAAGGGGATTTGAGCGGAACAGACCCTCTGCTTCGAACTGCTCCCGCAAGGCCCGGAAATCTGCCACTAAGGCAGCCTGAGAGTGGCAAGATGTGAGAGAGACAGAGAGAGCAAAAGAGAGAGATGAGAAGGCACGAAAAAAAAAACATAGAAGGGTAAGGAATGAATGCTCATTTTAATTTGTAATGGAATGCATGTAAAAAAAAAAGTCTGGAAAAAGGAGACCCAGGTCACAAAAACTGGGCCAAATTGTTGTACCACTCAAAATGCAATAGGTGGCAGCAGATACAGACATGTACTTGTGCAAATAAACGAGCTGGGGCTTGGGTGGCCTTCAGTAACTTTAGACAGAGTCACGTGTGTCACGCAGCCTTATCGACCATGAAAGCCACTCTCTAACGTACACTGAGCTGAGAGAAAACCTATTATACAACCGATTCAGCATCTTCATTATACTCAGGCTAGACAGTAGGCTGGATACAGTAGCTATAGCAACAGACATTTTTTTCAGAAATAAATTCTTCTGCTACGTCCCTCTGAACTTACAGAAATAAGAAAAAAAGCTCTGAGTACTTCATTCCTGGTTGGTTTTTTTCTGTATGATGAACAGAGGGCATGCTTCCAAAGAGGGCAAAAAAAAAAAGTGCTGTGCTCAAACTATCTCTTCTTCCACCGAGTCGACACTGAAGAACTTCGTGTAAAATGTAATTACACAAAGTCCTTTGTGACAATATGATGCTCTTTTCAAGTTTTAACATGGTAAATTGTAAGAACAGTGGCAAGTCAAACATGCTGACAGTAGAATACAACTGCTTACCAACCCAGTAGAATATAACACAGTTAAAGATTAGTTTCATACTATCAGTCATTCAAAAATGTTATACTATTTTCAGGTCTTAAATGTCAGACAATATATCTCAATACATAGCTGGACAACTTGAACATGTTTATATATATATATATATGAAGAAAGATGAGATGTTTACTGTTATTAATTGTGTGCATATGCTTATTTGATTGGAATAATTTCTACATTACTAAATTACTAATATAATTGATTGTGATAACCCTAAATGGATCACTCTAGTACAAACCTGTACTAGCACTGGCTCATATTACTGCTATTGGTTTCTCATTTATTTACATTTATGGCATTTATCAGTTTCTCCCCTGCTTTGAAATAACTTCAGGCTTGGACTGCTATCAGACGAATTGCCCTATTCGTAGAAGGACTATTAGCTTAGGCTTCAGATTTCCTCAGACTTCTAATTCTTGTAAAGCCCATCTACCCTACTGTGTTTCCTAACTCAACAGCTAGAGCAGCTGATCTAGTAGCCGCTGCATTTCCTGAGCCTTGTGGAGCAACACCCAATCTCTCCTCGGCCCACTAGATCTGATTTACCAAAACTGTTTGATGAAACAGCTGAGGAAAGCAGTGAGTACAAGCATCTGAGCACTGCTGCCAGCACACTTTCACACTACCACATTACACTGCCAAGCGAGCGTCCTCCATCATGATTCTTCCCTTGGAACTCAGACAGACTTCCCATAAAACTGAGAAACAGCTCTAAGTTGAGAGCAGACATACAGTCACCATTCCCCAGCGTCCTCACACTCCTACCACAAGCAAAAGGATTCAATAACTAGACACCAGAACTGTCACACTAAAAACACCATTGACCTTTGAGTCATGATCACGGTTTTTCAGCTGATTCTGTTTCATGTATCCCTTGCTGCCAGTGCTATGGGAATGCTTTGGGGCAAATGTTTTCCACCCAGAGATCTAAAGGTCATTGACTATCACCCCAGTGACAGATATTTATTTGGTTTGTCATCCAAGGCCAGGCTTCTTAGATCAAAATTTTCCCCTTGGTTCTATTGCTAGCCCCCAGCGCATTCAGTAGATTTGTGCAGTCAGTGTTTGTGCCACTAAAAGTAGCGATTCTCTCCTTCCTGGCTGTCCTTGGAGCCATTCATAAATTGGAAGAACACCAGCTCAGACCATTCAGATTAGAAGCTTATCTCAGGCTATCATGCTCCATTAAGGCTTCACTGACTTTCACATGGACCTTCTTAGTGTGTTTGTGTTGGCCAGACAGGGTGGTCCTCACTCTCATTCCTCACTCTTCTATGCTTACTGGGCATGACAACTGCAGCTTCAGCAGTCTGAGCCTTGGGCCTGCTGCACCCTAGACAGTGCCAGCCATGACTGCACAGTTTACATCTGGATTCGGTAAAACACAAACACACCATGCAGTTACACATCAAGGCACGGAAAATATTTCCTCCTCACTGGTGTGCCCGTGGGGTTGAGTCGTACAGAGAGAGTACTTGAAAGGTTGCGGGCGCCAGCATGGTATCAATGAGCCCAGATTAATGACCTTGGAACAAGCCAGCTGGAATTACATGCTTTTCACTTGCTGGTGAAAAGCTCTGCCAGCATTTCTCATGATCAGGTTTACTATAACACAATATGGCACCGGTTTTCTACATCATTCACAAAGGAGGTGTATCACTGGTGGGTTTCCTTTGTCTTACATACTGCCCAGGAGATTCTGAGAGAGGGTGGTGACAGTCTAAGAAGGTGCCCAGCAAGTGCATGACAGCTATGGCATGGCTTTGATACATTTGATTGGCAGTTCAGAGCTGACCCACTGCCACCTGGTTCCTTTTGTTGAATCCATTTGTCCTGCGGAGCCTGAATGTACTGGTTGGCTGGATCAGCTGTTTTGCAAGTTGCCCCATTACTCCTCAGCCAGAAAATGCTAAAATGTTGTCCTGCCGTTAGCTCTATGCTGGAATCCCAGACAATGGTTAGGACCTCCCGCACCAGCTGAGGGGTAAGGTACAGTACACTACACCCAGATATGGGACTGTTGGGCTGATGATCGAACATTGGAAAATATAATAAAACTTACTTTCAGATAATCCAAAAGATCCACAGTCATGTTCCCAGGTCTGCTGCTTAACTATCAACCTGTAGGTTGCTATCTATTCCAATCAAAATTGCAACTCATTCTTTTATTCCCCCTCACTATCTTGTTCTAACTGTGGGTTCTTCCTCCAGCTTTAGGGAGTTTTTCCTCTGACTCACTTTGTGCCATCAGTTGTAAAAAGGGCTGTATAAATAAAATTGAATTGAACTGACTGTTCTTCTCAATAACGTGAACTCATCAAGTGTGCATATACTGAATTTCTTATGTGGTGTAATTGTGTCTGTGAGGGAAGCACATCTGTGTCTCATATCTTAATTGGTGATCTTTAAATATTCAAAGTGAATTAATTCAACACTGGACTGTGGAGTTCAGGCCCCGAGCACAGATCCACACTTACATTTTTCTTGTGGTCTTGATTGGGTTCAGAAGGAGCCAACTCTCCAACCTGCAGTGGCTTCAGAAACTTCCGTACGAACTTCTGATCAGGATGAAATGCCATAAAAGCGTCCTGCAGAAAATATTACTTTCATTCATTTGCCCGTTTTATTTGCTGTGTGGTGTCAAATTCATTATAACTAAATGTATATATTATACTGAACGGAAGAACAATAAATGATAATATTATTTTTATTATTTTTATCATTATAGTGTGATGATCATACATGCGTGGATTGGACACTGTGCTCTAGGATGTATTGTGATGTGTTACCGTGGCATCCTCTCCAGCGTAGTGACTGATAATTCTGCGGCCTCCGGGGTGTCTTTTAACCCAGTTGCTGACATTGTATACTTTCCGCTCTACCACCACCCATTGGTCACCCTGGTGACTGTGTTTCTGCACCTCTTCCCAGGTGTACACTGCATTTCCGCGCCCCTCCGCCTGGAGCTCCGCAGTCTGATGAGAGCCCCCACCCATCACTACACCAGCACTCGGAGGGCTGTGACCTACAGCCCGGGTGGTGGCAACATAGAGAATAAAGTTAATCTCTGCATTCCTGCCCCTGCTGTGTGAGCTGGCCTCCATTTTCTCTAGCCTACCTTTCCACTGTGGTTCACACTTTATGTTTACAGCCAAGCCAATGGTTTATATCACCGTCGCTTATCCTCAATTAAGATAAGCATATATAATAAAAATCTCTGTTATTTTACAATGCTTCTTTTGTTCTAACTTGCAGAAAGAGTACAGACAGTTTTGCATAGTCACTGACAGAACATTCAGCTACTAGGATGCAAGATTAGACGGGTTTTAATTCATAAAATGTAAAGTCATCAAAATTATTTTATACAGGAATGCATCTGTACCTGTAATGAAAAAGACTCCAGACTAATATCCAATGCAATATAATTAATAACGAGTAATAAATATAAATAGTTATAATTTAAAAATTAGTTCAAATGAATATTAGAGAAATAAAAGCAGCAGAAGACAGAAAAAAGTGCTTATAGCTAATTTCTGAAGGTCTGATGAATGAACTCACCCGTTCAGTGATGAGTTTTCTTCTCGCGGTGCTGATTGTCTGTGTGTGTGCGTGTGCGCGTGTGTGCGTGTCCTCGCTGCTCCCTCTGATGAGTGTGTGATGTCCTCGATGCCTCGCTCTCATTCATACTGGGAGTCATGGACTCCAACGGGCGCGCGCCCTCTCCTGAGTTCCACACGGATCATTCGAGCGCTTTTCGACCAATCAGCGTCCGAGCTCAACAACCTCTGGACCAATCCAGACTCGTTCTCAGCCGCTGGCCTTTGTGAATCTTTTGATTTTGTCTCACTGTATGTGTGTGTGTGTGTGCGTGTGTGTGTGTGTGTGTGTGTGTGTGTGTGTGTGTGTGCGTGAGAGAGATAGAGGGAGAAAAAGAGACAAAGAGATTGTAATGTGTCTGTTAGGTTACATGAAACACATTCAACCATATATGAACTGAGCTTTCCTCCAGTGCTTCTGTCTTCTAGATGCAATTGTAATTCAGCATAAATGAGTTTTCCACAGTGGCTGTGACCGCTCAGTGATTTTACACAGTCTGTGTCACCTAGGTTCCCAGTGCTGAACAATAAAACAATAAAGTCTAGAATAAATTGTGTGTGAAATTCAGAAGGCTATGCAGACTCCAGTGTGTGGACTGCATATTGTGCACGTCAGACAAAAGCAAAATGCATCAATAGTTAAAAATAAACTCTAAAACTGTACACTTTTCCCCTTTTTATGAATATGATATTGTTAACTCACTTTCGCACATATACAAATGGTGTGATGTGATTATTTGAATTGTTATCTGTTGTCCCGGCTGCCCGACAGAGGAACAAGATGTACAAACGCTGAGCAAGTACTTTACTGCCATGGGGGATGTGAAAGCATATTTTTATAATCATTTTATATATATAAAAGTAACAAAGCTATACGTCATGCACCCCATCTTGAGAAGAGGGCATATGGATACAAATATGAAAAAATCCACAAATGATTTTGGATTGATTTTGTCTCAGAAGGCTGAGACAAAAGATCAGCCAACAAACATCACTGTCTGCAGCCTCCTTATGAACATGATGACTCAGTTTGCAGAAGGTTGATGACAGCCAGGGAAATGATCTACTCACTGCTCATATTCAGAGGTACACAAATCAACACTGTAAACTACCACCAGTGCTAAATTAACTCCTGGACCAAATGTTATAATCTGGGATATGTGGCCTCACATATCAGTCCACAAGAGTTCATGCAATAGTCGCTAGTGTATTTTTTTAAAAAAACACAGTGTTTATTGCAATGATGGTTGCCGTTATTAGGTTTGTTTAATGAGGCCTTCAATTAAAAAAAGCTAAGGAGTTTGCCCGGATGAACACGTTTGGAAGTTTCAAAAAGAGAGATGCAACAGAATAAATATAAGATACACAAAGGGTCCCAGATGAAGTAAGTTTAAAGAGTGGTGTTGGTTTTAGCTAAATTAAGGGTTTGGTGAATTTATCCTTTTATTTAAACTCTGCAGAATATGGTTTTGGCCTACTTACTGACAACTATCATGTATTTTTCAGGACCTTCATTTAGCGCTGGTAAATACAGGCAAAGGTGGCCTGTTGGACGTGCTCTTTGGTCAGAGTTTGCAGTGCTGTCGATAAACAGGAGTGAAGGACCAAGGTACTCTTCTAAGGAAAAGTTGGGTATTAGCTTTGTTCAGAGAACATGCAGCAGCACATCTGAAGTGCATGAAGTGTTTGTGGAGTTCAGTGTAACTAATAATGAAGTCACAAAGCACAGCAGATCATGGAAGCTAATATAAGCTATAATATTTTCTTGGACAAACACAAAGTAGAGAAACAGCTTCAATGTGTCTTCATATAAAAACAATACAGTGTATACTGTGTACATTTATACCAATACCATCTCCTTTTGTACTTTGCAATAATTTAGCCACAGCCAGTTCCAAAAATTAGTAGCTTCTGCTCCCCATTCTGTCAGTTGTAGTGGGTAAGTGCCTGTATGTCATTTCAGTCTGAAAATAACATGTATCATTAAAATGGTAACATTCTTTATTTCTTATGCAGGTTTTTGGATCTCTGTTGCTTTAAATATTTTTTGAAATAATATTATTTATATGTTGTATATTATTTATTTATATATATATATTATTTATTATTTATATTTTTCTTTGAACAGCAGCAATATGAAACTTTTCGCTATGTATTTTTATTCTGAGCCTCTTGATTTGCTTGTAGAATATCAGTGAACATGGCTGCAAAGTAACTGAGCATTTGCCTGACTAATTCAGGCTTCCAACAGTAATCAGCGACTGCCTCCCACAGTCCCCAGACATGTAGGACAGAAATGGCAGTTGAAGTACCTTAAGCCTCAATACTCCTTCTATTTCCACAAAACATTACACATTTCTTGCAAACTTTGGAAATCAAAAGTTTTCTAAAGAAATTTCTAAAGTATACAATGAAGTCAAGGATGTCAAGTCAGCAGAACGCTGCCGATTTCGTCAAGTTATCTTTATAGTGCACATATCATTATATTAGGTATCATTATGAACACACTGTAAAAATACATAGCCCAGCCCTGCTGCTGGATAGTTAGTTTTGTTGGAGTCCTGATCTCTCATGTAGTTGTTTGACCTCATTAATACGTACATTAACTGAGTAGAACAAGAGATTATGGCCATAAATCTTCAAGAACTAAACAGGACAAATGTTTTAGATTTAAAATGTTGTTCCAATGTCTCACCATAGACATGAGTCACCATAGCATTTAATAATTTTGAAATTCTCCGCTTGTCTAGATAATAGGGTTGAGATTGCATTCATAATTTCAGATGAGGTGTGAGATAAAGAAAAAGAAATATAGGACTATGCTTCTACACAAGGCAGCTCTATTTATGTCTAAGGGAGATTACTTAGAATTCACATTTTTGAATTTTGCAAAAGTTACATAAGGATTTGAGAAAAAAAAATAATTTTGCAAGTAGATCAAACTATGGCAAAGGAACAGAAAAAATGATTATTTGCAGTGACGTGATTAGTTTGAAATTGGGTAAATAGAATCTTAAATGATGAAAGAAGATTTAAAGTCTTATAAAATGTGGTAGTTGTCTCATTCAGTGAAGAAAGCTTTCTTGAGGATCAGTTCAAACATCCTTGCAGGTCACACTTTTGGAATTTCTGTGTATTCTGCATGGAGTCTCAAGCAAATACCAAGAGATTTTACACTAAATTATCTACAATTTGGAAAATGTTTCTACATGTTTAGACTCATTTTGCTACTTTTAACATATTAATAATAGAAGTTATTATATTATGTTGCATTCTGTTGTAAGTGAATTTAAAGGCAAAAGGTGGTCAGTTCAAGCTCACAGAAACACAATAAAACTAGAAGAAAACACAGAGTGATTACACACTTAAGCAAATACCTGTTTTTTTGTCATGTTTTTGCAGCGAGTGCCTTGCTAGGTGGTCGATGTTCCTGGTGGTATCCCACTCTTATATAATTGAGAGGATGCTGGTATATTTGCATCATGTGTGAATATATATATATATATACATGATGCAAAATGTTGTATGAAAGTACATTGTTTTTGCCATACCTGCTTTCCGTATTCTCCAAAAGACTTAAAAGATGAACTACTTTACTATTCTCATTCCTTTTTCTCTGGGTCGACCTTAGGAGGTTCCTGCCGAGGTTTCTTCCTCCAGCTGAGGGAGTTTTTCCTCACCTCTGTCGCCTCTATAAAGCTGCTTTGTGACAACCTGCTTGTAAAAAGCACTTTATTAATTAAATTGAATTGAATTGAACTAAAAGGTTAAACAAAAAGAAATATATATATATTCTGGTGAATGGAAGATGGGGACATTCAAAGTTAAACAATTACCATAATAAAAATAAATTAATTTGTTTACTGACAGTAGAATTTTGCAGGGCAAGGAGAAAGTAAACACAGGCCCAATCCAGGCAACAGTTATAGCTTGTGTGTGCATTTACATGTTTGCCTGCAAAGATAAGAATAGCACCTGCTTAGGGAAGAGCCAGAACAGAAGACATAAAAGGATTTAATCAACCCGATGAATCCCATGCAGAGTTGTAACTGTGGTACATGGATAAAGTGATATGGGTATGTGGTGCTTTCTGCAAATTGCTGGTTCAAGCCCATCATTATTACATTCTTAAGACTGCATACAAATCTAAGAAGTGCCATACCCACACTAAACATATGTAAACATGTGCTGTGATTGTAGAAATAAAGATAAACTGTAATCATTTTATTTCTTCTGTCGAAGAACACTAAGCAGATTTGAGAAACAAAGCACTTTCATCTTTTGATATCACTTGGGTTAATTGTAGTGCCATAATGTTATTATTGTGAATTACTGTGGCAAGATTGCAGGTTACTTTCTGTTGAAATCAAGCTTGAAATGCTTAGTATGTCAGGACATAAGTGCCATGTATGTTGCTGTCATCATGCTTTAGTCGTTGATGCAGAACTAATTGCTTAGATCATCGGCTTATTATAAAATATGCTACAGATCAAATGGTGCTTTACAATCTCAGAAAACCAATTCAGTATCTGATAAGTGTATAAAATACTTCTTGGAACAGTTACAGTCCATTTGCTTCCAAATCTCTCATCTAAATCTTGAACATTCAAATAGACTAAAACTGATTGGTGCTTCTCTTGGTGCTTTATTGGTTCAGTTAGGGTGGTAAGAGAGCGTGACTGCTGTGATGTCATCAGTAAATACTGTCTACCATTTCTTTTTCAACCTTGCCAATACTGTGGTCTCTCCTCAGAGACCAGACTGACTCATCTGAGTCACCATAAACCTGTGATGGCATAGTACTAGATCAGCACTTTCTGTTCTTTGAGCATTTTCTGATGCCAGTCACAAGTTACTCTATATTTAATCTGCAATTGTGATACTTCTATATTAAATGATATCATGTTTATTCTTATTGCTGAGACATTTCATGGTAGGTTTGTTAATGTCAATAACGCAACTTTGCATTTTAAGGAACAACAGCAGCACAAAACAAATGCACTATATTCTCTTTCCAGTCAAACAAACCTTAATTGTGCTAGAAACACTTAATAGCAGATATGCTGTCATGGGCTTACACCAGTCATTTCTGGTCATTATCATGACATGTATTGTTTGATATTATATTTCATATTGTTTGCGGTCTTAAAGTAGTGTGTGACATAAACTGTCGTGGCATCAAAGATTATAGCATCAGCCACTTACCAGTAATGGTAACATGATAATGTCCAAAAATAATGGACATAACCTGTCAGAAACTTAGCACCCCCCCCCCACGCCCCGAAACCTATTACTGATATTACACAACACGCCTTACTTTCTTTTTAATGCACTACACATTAGGAAGCACACATCATACATCTATCAGTAACATGAACAACATGATATACGAGTGCAGGTGAGGCGTGTATGTGGATGCCTGTGCAGGTATCACGCTTCTTTTAATGCAAATACATTTAAGAGGCATATATCCATGATTATGTAGGGTGACGACGGAGTGCAGGTGGAAATCTGGGCAGGTTTTGCAACGTGCACGGCCACTTCTTTCAATGCAGTAACCATTAGAGAAGGCACATAATCATGTCTTATCCATTCAACATAGGACAGGAACATAGGTTTGGCGTGTTGTGAGTAGGATGTGAGGGGTTGGTGTCAGGGGCTGGGAGGCTGGGGGCCCAGGACCCGGCTATACACGGTACCTTCCCTCGGTCATGTCTTCATGACACAGCCTGGGCAGGGACCGCCTGCACCATAGACCATCAAGGGGTGCTCAAGTAGCCATTCCAGCCATCCAATTATTATAATTAAAAAATATATAATATTATTATTATTATTATTATTACTTTAATTATATAAAAATAAATACTTACTTACTTACCTCAGACACAGCCTTCCTTTTGATCCAGCTTTCATCTCCCCCGCCCGTATATTCACTCACACACGTGGACTTTTATCATGTCTATTAATTACATCATTCTGCCAACATGTATACAGTACTATCCAGCCTCTGCAACTGTTGTTAAGGTTATATTAGTGTCTCTGTTTTATGTCATGTACTTGTGTCATTTTGTTGCATTATGTCCCTGTATGTCCTTCTACTTATGTGCTTACCACTTTCCCTTATTATAATATTATTGGATTTTAATCACTACAATTTAACAATTTAATCTAAAATGTGCAACCAATATGTAGTTGATATATACACATGTACAGATGCGGATGATGTCATATCAGAATTAATACACGCTTCCACAGCATGATTGCTCCCACAAGAAAGTTGTTTAAGGAAGCATCACAATGCTAATACTCTCAGAACTGGACTTATATCATGTTAATGCGACAAATAAAGAATCTTGAAACTTAATTACCCACTACATGCAGTCTAGCAGCATGCCCTCAGTGCAAGGTCTGCATACAGCATGACAGTGTGTTCATGAGCTCATCATTAGATAATCTCTCTCCTTCTTTACTGGCTGCTAAGCAAGGAATAATGTTTAACCCGTAGATCCGTAGCTTGGGTCATTTTGACCTAAGCTTATCTTTGTACTTCTGTAATTCCAGAAAACACCTGTGTCAAGCCAGGAATTTCTAAATTAGGTTATGGGCATCCTTCATTTTGACTTAAAGAAATGCAATGTATTTGAAAAGGCTCTCAGAATATACATTCTGTGTTATTATGTATCTCTATGTAAGGAAATGCATAAAATCACTGTTATAAAATGCTTCCAGTTATGAATAGCAGTTATGAGAGTGACATTTTGGGGGTTAAAAAATGGCATAGTCTGGTATGAGTACCAGTTGTGGAAGCACTGAGGTGAAGGCAGAAGCTGTAGATGCTGTGAAGGCTGGAGACAGTGAAGTGGAGCAATTGGGACCCCTGCTACAAAATCTGCTCTCAAAAAGTTATCTGTGACCACACAAGCAGAGGCAGGGGACAAGACAAAGACACAGGAGGTAAAGAGAGACAGGAGTAACAGAGAGACAGGAGGTACTGACAGAGAGGAGGTACAGAGAGACAGGAGGTACTGAGAGACAGGAGTAACAGAGAGACAGGAGGTACAGAGACACAGGAGGTAAAGAGAGACAGGAGTAACAGAGAGACAGGAGATACTGAGAGACAGGAGGTACTGAGACACAGGAGGTACTGAGACACAGGAGGTAAAGAGAGACAGGAGTAACAGAGAGACAGGAGGTACTGACAGAGAGGAGGTACAGAGAGGAGGTACAGAGACACAGGAGGTACTGAGACACAGGAGGCACAAAGAGCCAGGAGTAACAGAGAGACAGGAGTAACAGAGAGACAGGAGGTA
>JBBPDB010022198.1:0-12307 GCA_037974465.1 Brachypetersius altus | reverse complement strand
GAGAAAGAGAGGTGCTATGGCTGAGAGAGACGCTGCTCGCATGAAAACCGCTTCAGTGTTCTCAGTTATAGTAACGCGTATTTTATTGTCAGTAAGAGTAACGGTGTTCGTTTGATTACTTGTTACTGAAAAAAGTATCGGCGTTAGTAATGCCGTTTATTTATAGCACTGTTATTCCCATCACTGTAATTTGGACAGTACATAACTGCTGTTTTCAGAGATTTCGTGAATCTCTAAGATTTCAGTAAATTTCACTCTGTAAATATTTACCTCACTGCGGATGTATCAAAGCTCATTTTTTAGATTTTGTGAGCCTTTGCTGTGTAGCTTCATGAAAAGGATCAAAACAGCCAAATATCACCCCAAAAACAGGGCCCTTGCACCTCACAGGTTCTGAATTCGAGTGCAGTTGCTGCTGCAGTTTTTTGCTTCTGCACTGTGGATTCTGCAACTTCCTGAGCGCAGCGTTCACCTGGCAAAGAAAGAAAGAAAAAAAACGAAGAAAGACAGAAATAAATGGAAAAGTAAACAAAGAACAAAGCAAGACGTCATGCTTTATTTAATCTCTTCAATATTTTAGCATTTAAAAACCACATCTCTTTCTCTTTCTCTCTGTTCTATTTCTGTTCTGTGTGTGTGTGTGCGGAAGTGTGTGTGTGTGTGTGTGTGTGTGTGTGTGTGTATTGTGGACTGAGGGAGTCGTTGCGGCGGAGCTGCAAACAGAAGCTCCAATTTCACTTCTGTAACAACCGATTTCCTCTTTCCCGCAGCCGCATGATGCACACACAACAGGTATCTCCAAACCACACCTCCACCTTTCTCTCTCTCTCTCTCGCGCATGTGCTCTCTCTCAATACAATTAAATTAAATTCAAGGTGCTTTATTGGCATAACGAATTAAGCTACATTTGTATTGCCAAAGCCCTCTCTCTTTCTCTCCCTCTCCTTCTGCAATCTGTTGATCAATCTCTCACTCTCTCTCCCTTTTTCTCTCTGTCCCATTCTCATATTTTTCTCCCTTTCCTTCTTCACACAATCTGTCAATCTATCTATATATATCCCAGGACTGCTAGTGGCACCTCTGAGGTACCCTTGAGCAAGGTACCATCCCCACACACTCCTCCCCGGGCGCTGTGTTCCTACTTCACTTGGTGTATGGGTTAAATCCAGAGAAAGAATTTCATGCTGTTCACACTGTGAGCTGTGGTGTGTTTACGTATGACAGAATGATCATTTTACACTCTACTTTACTTCTAAATGAACAGACAGATAGCTATATTGGCAGATATAGATAAACATAAAGGGGGAGAACGAGAGAGAGAGAAAGAGAGAGAAAGAGAGAGAGAGAGAGAGAGAGAGAGAGAGAGAGAGATACACAGAGGTGTGGTTATTATGTCATTACTTCAGCAGTGTGTGTAATAAATCAATAAACCAAATGTGGTCATATAGCCCAGATATGGTCGTGGTTTTTAGTGTTGGTGCTACAAGACTCATGATGTTAACAAGTAAAGGAAGTTTATGTACATCAGTTAGCATCACATAAACTGGAGGTGTCTTAAGATGTTTGATAATCTGTAATACACTCGTTTATGTGGTTTCTGACACTATACGTCTCCCTGACTTCCATTAACATGGACTGACTTCTTTTTGTTATCTTTTAACATTCAGCATTTCCTAGTCTCTAGTGACTGAGTTGAGGGCGATAGAGGCGAGGAAAACCTCCCTAAAACTGGAGGCATCATAGTAGGAACAAAGACAGAACGGGGACTCGATCTCCTGTTCTGGACATCTGATAGCAAGAGAGAACAGAAGAATATCACCTTGACGGCCATGGGCGAAAAAGAGGATTCCATTCAGCACAGAAACTGCTGGCAAAGATATGGCCTCAAATCTACTAACTGAGCTTGCTAGCAGCTTGCAAGCTAACTAGCAGAATAAAATAAGTGTACACACGCTTAAAAAACAAACTGTGGCACATTTTTCTTTTTGTAACAGACCTGAGCTTTAGAGTCTTGAAGTCTGTTTCTGAGTCTGCTATGTATTTGGCTCCACAAGACTGATGTGTTGCTCCACATTTGTCACTTTCTGGCTGCCGTAGTGCAGAGACACTATGTGATTCAACCACAAAAATTTAAACGCTTGATACTCAGCCCCTAATAAACTGATAAAAAAGATGTTTATAATCACAATAAACCTGGCATTAATGAAGGTTTTACCACTGGAACATGCCAAATTTCCAAACTGGCTTTGACGAGAAGCCATGCAGAAAAACTGTGCAGGTGACACAAAATAATCTTATTATAAAAAATTTTTTTTAACAAAAATATGATAGCTTCCAATAAAAAAATACAGACTTAACCACTTACCAGTTCCCCTTGACATAGAAGGGTCTGTAAGGCTGTAAGTTTAACTGAAGTTAAACTTATGTAGTACTTGTTCATGTTAATACACCCACTGCTGTGTATTGAGATGTGATCTGAGTAGTTACACTGCAAAAGATGAAAGAATGGAAATTACAAAAATGAACAAAAGAGAGATGGAGAGGGAGAGGGCATAACTTTGACTATTAACAATACAACATTGTTACACAGATATTTACAGGCAAGCGAAAATAACTAAACATAATATGCGTATCCCTAAAAAGTGAAATGATCTCATTTTGCTTTTCTTATTTTTGTTTATTTTCAGGATACACTGAAATCTCACGGTGCAACTATTGCTAATTCCTGAATTTTTTGCAGGGTTTTTTGAGTCATTTTCAACATTATTTCTCCAGTGTTTATGATGTCATTGTTTGCAGTGCAGTGACCTGAGGTTCATGCTTTTAAGATATACTTTTTGTTTTGACAGAATTTACCAGCATAGAATAAAAAATACATTGTTTTCCCTGTTTTCCCTCCCAGTGTCACCAACAATGAAGGACTTCAAGGTCTCGATAAGGCGCACCGACGCTGCAGAAAGGTGTGACCTGAGAGGACCTTACTTGTTACGGACGGATTTTGACAGTCTCCTTCTAAAGGATCCAAAGACGGGAGAGGTGCTCTACACCTGGCCATATCGGTACCTTCGGAGATTCGGACGGGACAAGGTAGCCTGACCTGAGCTCTCCAGTGTTACACTGGGCGCCAGGAAATAGAAGAACCATGAGAAGCATCTGATAAAAAATCTAACTCCAAATTGAATAGTCCTTTGATCTTCTTTTGATCTGGAGTTAGTTTTAATCTGGAGCTTTGAGGCTACCACAGGGAATAAGGGGATAACTGTGCTGCAGCAAACAGTTGTATATTACTGTTTTTGCACACACTATGTTTTTCTACACTCACTAAAGTGTGTCTTTGAGTGTATTTGAGTTCACTTAATATTTACTAAAAATACATCCAACTAAATGTATGTATTTTGTATGTCCTATAGTTAAGTGTCTATAAAAATGGATGAAAGGACAATGCATAACTAAA
The DNA here is from genome assembly GCA_037974465.1 of Brachypetersius altus. Lineage (NCBI taxonomy): Eukaryota > Metazoa > Chordata > Actinopteri > Characiformes > Alestidae > Brachypetersius > Brachypetersius altus. The sequence continues at coordinate 8,853 of JBBPDB010022198.1, read as the reverse complement.
AGGATCTCCAAAATGTGTGTGGCATCAAGCTATCTGGTGGGGCATTCATAAAATGAATCACTTTGACAATCTAAAAAATCTTCAAATCAGTTTTTTTGTCTTCAAACAGACGACATTCTCCTTTGAGGCTGGGAGAAGATGCGACTCAGGAGAGGGCAACTTCGAGTTTGACACGAAGCAAGGCAATGGCATCTTCCAGTATGTGGAGTCTGCCATAAACCAGCAGAGGGCAGGGCTTTCACAACGTCAGGGATCTTATGGTACCCTTGATCGAGATACGGTTCCCCAGGCCTCCAAACCCACGCCCCCCACAGAGGTTTACAGCACGGTGACCGAAGGGGGGATGAAAGACGTTCCCAAGCAGACTTCACCGTATCGTTCCAGACTGGAAACCCCAACAGATAAGCATTTGACTGGGGTCAAGAGTTTGAACCTCGATGTTAGACCTGCACCTCGAAAGAACCAGGTCAAAAACTTCAGAAGCTGCCCTTTGACCAGCACAGAGGACGAGACCTACTCCCGGGTCACTGTCCCAGTTCTTGGCAGAGATGTCTCAGGCAACCAAGAAGAGCAAAGTCAAAAACAGAGTCCCCGCTCCTCTTCTGAAGACCCTGAGTATTCGCTTCCGTTTGACAACATCTCTAAGAACATCATGGTGGACATCTTGGTGGCATCGCACTCCCTGCCAAGCATTGTGGAGCCGTGTTCGGATGGCAGAAAGCGAGGTAGCCAGGATAGCACAGAGCCCCTTTACGATAGCATAGATGAATCCGCCATCACGTCCACCTTCTCGCGTCAACACAAGAGACATCCAGGTTCGTACCGAGCAATGGAGCACATTTACGATGAGCCTGAGGGCTTCGCCATTGAACCTGGTGCCCCCACATCAGTCTACGATGATCCTGCTGAGGTTAAAGGCAATGCTTGGCAGTTGATGGGCTCTCTGAGTGACCCGAGTGGGCATGAGTACCCGTATAATGCACAGGTAGATGACTATGCCGTTCCTAAGCCTCCCAGGAGGGCTTTAATGGTGGAGCAGGCGCGAGGGGATGGTCAGGAGGATGACTGTTCACCATATGATAATGTGCTACTGAAAATGAAAAGTAATGCTATAGTTGAGTAACTTGACCTCACTTATTCGGTTTATGGACTTCTTTGTGCCCAGTGTAAGGAGCACTTTATGGTTACATGCATGTATAATTAAACCTGTTCTGTATTAACACTGTTCATGCTGTCAGCAACATGCAAGATGTGATAGTGTACATAAGGTCTCAATCAACTGCCCCTGTTTTTCTTTCCACTGTAACCAAAGCACACACTCACTTTTTCCACTGCGAGTAAAATGAAGTGATGCAACAATGCTATCTGACGCAGTGACACACCACAGGTACATGGCTGCAACCACCATGACCTTCTGCAAAGTCACAAAAGATTTCATCTGCCGGCAAATTGGATTGTAATTTGGTTTAAGGCGAAATCCACAGCTTTAATAGCCACTCTCTCTGCTGATTTCAGGCTTATTGTGATGGGAGCTCACAGGTAATTAAAGCCACTCGGTTCTTCTCTTCACCAAATGGCTGATTTCCACCACTCAGTCTCTTTATCAAGACCATAAGGGAGTTCCACACTGTGTGGCGTAGTATTCAGGAAATATATCGCTTGTCCTTGAATAGTAGTAATAATAATGCATATAATGGAGACGGTCACTGAATGCCAAACTAGGCATTCAACCTGCCTGCAGTTATAGTTCCTGAATGTGCATTTGAACAAAAATTATTCATCTAAATATTGTATTTTGATGTGATCATACTTTTTGGAGGGATTTCCACCCAACCTAATTTAGTCCACCCACAGGCCAAATAAGTCTAAAAGTAAAGGATTAAATGCCAGTGCTCTTATGTTAGCTACAGTATGGCGCAAACGTCTTGATCCACCATTCATTTCCTCATATTTTGCTTCTACAGATCCAGACTTTCTTGTATTTCAAATGTAGTTTTGAGAAACAGTTCTCCAGACTTCCTGAAGGACATTCAAAGACTCTCATTTTCAGCCCAGTCCCTGAACCCGACCAGTTTCAATGGAATATTATTAAGCCACACCATGACCTATGTATGAATCATTCAAGCATAACAAAGCTTAAGGCCTGAACTAACTTAGCTAACTTAAGGCCTGAACCAGCGAAGAAACAGGTGCAGATGATTCCAAATGATCAGGCGGTGATCAGTATAATGGTGGTGGTGAATGCTGAGTGGTTGAAACATCTTTATCTACGCACTTATCTAGTATCTTCAGGCACTTTGCAGCCTGTTACAGTAAAACATTTGTTCCCATTTATTTAATTTAATCTACTCAATATGCCACAGATAAGATGGTTTAACAGACAGAAAATATATTTTTTTGAACCTTCAAGATGATTCAAAGCAAAATATGAATAATTGAGGGGTGGCCCCAGAGCTTTGAACAGTACTTTCCTTCAGTGGAATGATCTTTTGCTGCAATGTGTCCATTCATCATGAAATGTTCACACATTGTAAAAAGGCACGTGATTCCAAAAAGGCTGTGATTAAATATTTACAAAATTAAACAAAAAAAAAAAACACTTTAGTAACTTGGGTATCTGTGGGTCTACATTTCAGTTCTTCATTTCAGATTTCTGCAGAACTTTTTCATCACTGTAGAGCCTTGCACAGAGCATCAGTTACAGATCACATACTGAAAAATTCATAATAATTAATGAATATTTCATTGTATATGCTTAATAATTTATAGTGGATACACAATTATTAGCACATCCGTGCCTCCTCCGCCACACCCGCAGCAGTCACTGGACTACTGAGCTGGGGATTCCCTGTCACGCCCCCCTGTCCACTTGTAGGTTTTCTTTAGTTTGGTGTGTTGCCTGCTAAGCACCTGTTTCAGGTTCTCTCTGATGACCCAGTTAAGGTCAGGCGTCTCCTCTTGTTCTGTGTTCAGCTATAAAACCCCAGTTGATCCGTCAATCTGGTGTGCGGTCACCCGGCTTGGTTCTCTCTTAGAACCTTCATGCCCAACTCCTTCATGCTTCTTCGTGTTACTGTCTCATGTTTGTCCTTGCACTGGCTCTGCGGACTGAGGATGAGGATTACTGCCAGTCTTCATGGTAGTAAGAGGTTCTCCTCATTGATATATGCCAGTAGACTTTGATCTTTGTCTCTTGTGTTTTCCTTAGCATTGGCCTCAGACTGGAACTACTCATTGTGGCTTCTGCATGTTGCAGAGCTCCAGTACTCCTTGTGGCTCATGGAGAGGAGCATTACTTGCATCGGGACCACTTGCATTTCAGTTTAACCAAGCTCCTTGTTTTCAATTGACTTTTTACATGGCTTGTGAGATTAAAGCACTTTGTGTTATTGTTAACTCCTGCATCTGTGTCCTCATTCCCTGTGAAATGTCATGTCAGCACCTCTTGTAAAGATTAGTAAACAGGGTTAGAAAAAAACTAACATCTTTTGGTAAAGTAGCTTTATTTCACGCTGAAAAAACTAGAAAAATCCAACATTGTATTTAGAGAAAAACAAATCCCTCCTCAAGAAATAATTATTTTCAACAAAAACACATGTGGCAAAAGTATCTGCACCCCTGGAAGTGATAGTGAGCACAATTTAACTGAAGCCTGTTTCCCACTTAAATAATAATTTTCTGAACTGATTGTACTGTGTAAGAACTTTCCAGCTGTAATCAGCAACTTCCTGGTTAACTGGGGTACAAGCATTAGGTAACACAGAGGGCAAATTCCATTAGTCATCCATCAACATGGCAAAGACAAGAGAACACACAAACCAAATTAGAGAAAAGTGTGGGAATGGTAATAAAAAATAGCTACTTGCATGAATGCCCCTTTCTACAATTAGGTACAGGGTGTATTTACCAGTGCATTTTAAGTAAAAATCTGACTGCCTCTGCATGGAAACTAAAACTGGGACAGCATTGGATCTTCCAGCAGGACAGTGTCCAAATCAACACAAAAATGGTTAGCTGACCACAAAATCAAGCTACTGCCATGGCCATCTCAGTCCCTTGACCTGAGCCCAACGAAAACCTGTGGAGTTAGCTGAAGAGGAGAGCATAAGAGAGGGCTGAGGACCCTGGATGATCTGGAGAGAAGGTCTCAGATGCCCTGTCTTATAAAATTCTACAAGAGAAGACTCAGTGCTGTTTTATTGGCAGGTTGTAAAAAACTATTAAATGCAGGGATGCCAATAATTGTGCCACATGTGTTTTTTGTTGAAAATAATTATTTCTTGATGAGGGATTTGTTTTTCTCTGAATACAGTAATTTCAGCATGAGGTGAAGCTACTTCACAAAAAGATGCATTTTTTTTCTAACCCTGTACACTAATCTTTATGGGGGGCTGCATATAACACATGCAGAGTGTGTTAAAATTAACTTTCAAATGTGATGAACCAGTCAAGACATGTTTGGTGGCTTTAGCACTGCAGCTATAAAGCCTCCAACCCAAAGTTATCTCCACTCAAAGTTTACCGGAAGCTAGAAAGTTATTACACTCCCTCACTCTCTGACATATTGCTGAGCTTTATGCGTTTTACAGTATTCCTTATCCACATAAAAAATGAAGTTAAAAATGAAAATATTACAAACTGCATAATCGATTCATCCTGCTGGACGAGAAATAATGTAACTTTATTTTGAACATGAATCAGCTTTCTCTACACAGGATGGAGCTCAGTGTGTGTGTGTATGTGTGTGTGTTTGTGTGTATGTGTGTGACACCACACTGCTGTTTAAACAGTAGTTTAGGTTGAAATTGAGGTGGTTCAGATGTCCTGGCATCTTCTCCCGCTGGACTCAACCTCTGTGGCCTACTTTTATCTCCCCAATGCCAGCTATGGGCCACCAGGGGGCACTGTTCCCCCTCCGTAGAATTCCCGCAAAATGAGGAACTGAGAGCATGAGCATGAGCCACTTGGACAGAAAACATAACACAAATTCACATTATTTCCATGACCATCATATAAACTTTACGTATTTCACGTATTTGTATAAGTTTGCATATTCACTAGTACAACACGATACAGACAAAATATCACTATCATGATTTTACTACTACATAACACCATTCATTTAAAAAGCATTAGATACTAATTTATAGTAGATACTGACTAATTCATATTGGATGCTGAATAATTCATAGTATGTACTTCCTAATTTCAAGTTGATACTGAAAAACAATGATAATAATAACAATTATAATAATTATTATAATAATAATAACAACAATAATAACAACAATAATAATGATTATTATTATTATTATTATTATTATTATTATTATTATTATTGTTGTTGTTGTTGTTATTAATCTACATCAATAATATGTAATTTTTTTACCAAAACCACAAAAGGCCTCATAGCTGCATATTGTTTATAAACATTAGGACTGCACAGTGTATCATCTACTAATCATTTCTGCAATATGCGCAATAATGGTATTGCAAAAGGCTGGAGTATGGAAATGAGCCAATCACAGGGTGACGAGACACAGATCCAGGCAAGTTACTGGGTGTTTTGATGAATCGAGGTAATCATGTGATCTAATAAAAGTCCAATTTTAACCAGCAAAGGTGTTGGTGATTTGGTGCATGAATGAGGGGGCTAAACTCCTGTAGCCTGAATAAGGAGATATATTTTAATAGGCAATATATTGTGCAGCCCTAATATACAAAAGCAGTATGAAACTATTTAATTTGTTTAGGCCTCACATGCTTCATGTATAATAATGATTTAAATAATTATGTCCCAAAGGTGACACTCTGGGTCAAAATCAGTTTTGAACTCCCTTTAGCTGATGCAATGATCTGATGATTCATCTTGTTGCACTTCACATTCCTGTGTACTGAAATGGCAATGAAGATATTCTATTGGACTTTCCACTATTTGTTAGCGACATTATCCTCATAGCTCTGTTTGGAACTGTTCTAATTAATCCCGAGTCACCCTGAGTACCTAGTTCTAAGCATACGAAGTAGATCTCCAGAATGGCAAACCTCTATTTGCCATTTCTGTACCATTTGACTTCAGGAGATGGCTGTTGACTTTCATCATATATTGTTTTGACTCAGGTTTCTGTTCTTTGACTGAGAACAGGGATGTGTGCAGAAGTTACTGTCCTTGGTTCTTGACTGTGTTTTACAAATTGACTGACTTTCAGCATTAAAAAGGTTGAAAAAACAAAAAGTGCTTCTTTAAGGCTATTAGTCACCATTGATTGCTTGGCTTTCCTGATTTGGACTGAACTTCTGAGGCCGACCTTTGAACATCTTGAATTCCGGCTCTTGGGAAGCCCTCCAGGATGACATAATCTCATACTAATGCCTCTAATGGCTTCAATCAGAAAGTGAATTTGCAGCAGGCGGTGGACAGCTGCTTTGCATTAAGGTGCATACGATCCTAATTCAAATATATTTCCCTGAAATCCTTTGATGTTCCTCTTTTTGTGTCTTCTCTGAGCTTCAGTCGTGGCTGTTTATGGACTCGCTTCTACTGTGATGTGGGAGGTTTACTAAATGACGTCTCTCTGCTGAAAGATGCAAGGCTTCAGTAATGCACCCTGGTAAATCAGGGGCAAAATAAAAATGAAATCAAATTAATAGTTCAGTGACTTGCTTAAACTCGGAGGGTATATATGTGGGTCCACACTGAAGTTCTTTTCATCACTGCAGAACTTTTTTACAGAACATCACCTACAGCTGTAGCAGATGAATGTTCCATAGTAGGTACTGAATAGTTCATGCTAATTAATAAAAGAGTAACAGTAGATACTAAATAGTTCACAGTGGACACTGATAAATAAATAGTAGACACTGATTATTTCATAGTGAATATAGAATAATTCATAGTGAACACTGAATAATTAATTATAGATACTGAATGATTCATAGTGACTACTGAAAAAGTCATATTGGATACTGAATAATTCATAGTAGTTAGTTAATCATTCACAGTAAATAGGGAATAATTATTGATAATTATTGATAATAATTATATAATCATGATCCAGGTGGCTAAATAAGTTTGTGCTAATTGCAGTGAATTTGCTTGTCTTTTAATAAAACATGTCCACCAGTTTTGCTGCCCTTAACTTCACTCACCCTGATGTTGAACACACACCAGGGCAAAAACACACTTACACACAACGCTTTCTGAACAACCAGTCTGAAAAATGCAGCATACAAAGAGAATAGATAAATCTTAAAAAACCCCAGAATGTTCTGCAGTTCACATGGCCTTTCTCTGGCTTCACGACCTTGCTCAGTTAACAGACTGATAGAAGAGCGAAATGTCTCATCATAATTAGCTGTGATTACATATTTAGCGCATGTTGTGCTGTTAAAGGAAGGTTTGCGCCTTTTAACGTTGATGCTTCCACTTAGACACGATTGTGTCGGATCAATAAATACACGCAGATTTGTAGCGCTCGATGTCTTAGAGTGGTTAATTGGTTCCAGTGGATCCAATTTAGTAGCAGGGCATCCTAATGAAAGGCAAGTATCTAATGGAATAGATAGTTCAGCAGCTGCTTCGTAGCCCGAGAGGAGACTCGCCATTAAAATTCAGCTTTTCTAAATTGATTAGTCCAATAACAGCACCTAAAGACTCCTTTATATTCAAACAGGGCTCCTCACGACCCCGACGGCATTTATTGATCCCCCTTTTTTGCTTTTCTCAGAGAGAGAGAGGCAGAGAGAGAGGAAAGTGAGACAGAGAGGGGTAGAGAGTGAGAGAGAGAAAGAGAAGGGAGAGAGAGGGAGAAGGAGAGAGGGAGAGAGAGAGAGAGAAAGAGAAGGGAGAGGGAGGGAGAGAGGGAGAAGGAGAGAGGGAGAGCGAGAGAGAGAGAGGGAAAGAGAAGGGAGAGGGATAAAAGAAAGGGAAACATACTTGTTCGCTTAACTTTAAAAAATGCATTTTGCATCACTGTCTTGCTGTTCTTTGATATTTCAATCTGCCTCCTGATGGCTGAAGTGGTTTCAGTGAAAGAGAAGTTCTGTGTTTTCGAGCTCCATCAGAAACGCCTGGAGAACAAATGACAGCTTTATTTATGCTTTTTAAACCATTTCACCATGGCACACTCTACTCCCCAAGAACAATGCTCCGATACAGGGTTTCAGAATGAGTATGAAGAACAAAAAAATTAATCAATATTTTATAAAAAAGAAACCCCTGAAAACCGATTGAACCTTAACCATTCTGGTGTCAAATCTGTGTCGTCTTCACACCTACACACTCACACATCTTATTTACAGCATGAATATATGACTATATTTGGTATTGTATTACTACTTTGGATATAACTGGTAGGTGTTGTAAGTATAAAATATTTGGTATAATTGAATAATAGAACTGGTATAATATAAGTGGGGATGGATATGATTTGTGTGGTATAACTGGTATAAAATAACTGGTATATATACTGGTATATAACTGGTATAGGTTATTACTGGTATGGGTATGATTGCTATAATATGCTATAATATAATTACTATGGGTATAACTGGTATTGGTAAATTGGTATAGTTTAATTATTATGGTAATGAATTGGTCTGGGTCCTTTAAGAAAAAGCTTCGCAGTTACACATGTCACATAAATCATGGTTCCCTCATGAGTGAAAGGTTCTTTGAGGAATCAGAAGTGGCTCTTTTACGGCAAGGAACCGGAGCTAAGCAAGAATTTGAGCTGCAGTCTAAAAAAGAGTTGCCCCTAAATTACATGTGAAAATGTACACTCACCTAAAGGATTATTAGGAACACCATACTAATACGGTGTTTGACCCCCTTTCGCCTTCAGAACTGCCTTA
>JBBPDB010022169.1:0-12309 GCA_037974465.1 Brachypetersius altus | reverse complement strand
CTTTTCCCATCAATATATTTAACGGAGAAGCCAAAATGCTCCCACACATGTGATTTAAATTATGCCGGAGGGTTCTCTAGCTCCTCCACTCCTCCACCTCCGCTACCGCTGGCCATGACTATCGCTTGACAGACTGACTATGCGCACCATTCAGCTGAACTTTTATTTTTCTTTCGGATCTTCGGATCACATGCGTGCCGAACCGTGGAGAGGGATCAGTTTGGATCCCGGAGCAACAGTGATCCGTTGCACCACTAGTGAAAATATGGCATATAAATGCTGTCTCAAATATTTTTAGCATATATCTTGATACGTACTGTATATACACAGTGTATCTGAATACACATTTCCAACAGACCTGGGTTTTATTCCATCCATGCCAACACACGCTAGGAGACTCCAATTGCTCCAATTGTTTCTGTTCCGCCCTGTGTTCTACTAGCCAGGTTGTTTGCACAAATGCAATGAGAAGACCTCTGACCTCAGAACAATTAGTTGTTCTATGCCAACATTCTAAGCAGATGTGATTTGGGTGCTGAGGACAGTGGCAAGCAGGATACATGACTGTATTGAAGAAGTGTTTCACGTTTCTAGACTTCTGCAGACGTTTATGTGTGGAAAAGACAAGACTAGATACATGGTCCTTCTGAAAAACAAAACTTTTGCTTCTAATTCTTTAACTAAAGAAAGTTACATTTACTGGACATGTACACTCAGCAAAGGGGTCTGTATAGCAGTGGAGTGTGTGTGATGAATGTATGTGAGTTTTTTTTCTCCAACTACGTCCCAAATCATAAGACGCCTTACATTTTTACTCGATGTTCGCGTCAGATATTGTAGCCGTGAGTGTTAAAGATACTGTGCAAACACTTTAAATACTTAATGAATACTCTAATAGTAGTAATGAAGAACAACATGTATTCTCAGTTTTTGTGGAATTCAGAGCAATACATTATATAGCAGTTGCATATTGTGTAAAAATTATGCACTTAAATATATGTAATATATTTAGAAATGCTATGTTTTCTCATTCTAAGTGGTGCAACTAGAAATTATTTTCTATAAATTTCCCAGAGCCCTGAGACAACATTGGTAGGCAATAATACGAAGACTATAGAAGAGAGTGAGAGGAAGAACAAACAGCTTCAGCAGCAGCTGGATCAGACCAAGAGAGAACTGCAGCATGCCCAGAACCAGTAAGACGCAATTGTTTGTGTGTGTGCACACTTGTAAAAAATCAAATAATATTTTTTTAAGTCTGCCTTTAGAATTGGCAGAAGAATATTTTGACAGCCTACCTGAACTACTCTCTACAAAATTCTTAGCTTTTCTAGGTTTATATATGGATGCATTTTTTGGTTTCTTTTGTTTAACATCATATTCACATATCTTATGGCCTGACTTGCCATTGCTGTACTCAGACTTCTGGAGTTGCGAATGGAGAAGGAGGCGCTGGAGTCTCGCTTACATCAGCAGGAGGATCAGCTAGCTCAACTACAAGAAGAGTTGAGGAGAGTATCGGAGAACACTCCGACTGACTCACTGCACACGGTATGCAACTTTGTCCATCACATCTGGTGATACCGTTTGTTCTTTTAAACACACTAACTTACTTTATGCAGTTCTTATTTTAAATCTTTTTTGAAACACAGTACTAGCATCATATTAGAATATTGATTTAAAACTTAGGAGTGGTGATTTGACTCTTTTGAACATGAAATTAAATACACACAGCTGAACATCATGTGGACATTTAGTTTTCCTCTCATTTTTCATACACTCTTGAAACTCTGACAGGACTTAATAGCAGTACAGGCAGAGCTGGCTGAGACTGTGATGCTGCGACAGAAGCAGGAGGAGACTCTGCGAATGAGAGAGAGAGAGCTGACCGCCCTAAAGGGGGCACTGAAAGATGAGGTGGCTTCCCACGACCGGGAGATGGAGGCTCTGAGAGAGCAGTATAGCCAAGACATGGAGGCACTTCGACAGAGCATGGAACATGTATCACAGGTACAGAGATACACAGCAACTTAAGGATCCAGTGTAATGTGAACAAATCATTATCATTTAAATAAAATATTGCAGATCCCCATGATACCCTGAGAGTTAAATTGAAGAAAACACATTTTACACTAAGTTTTGACACAAAATCTATATTATAGCAATACGAGGATATGGCAAGAGGGAATGTCATACAAATGCTTAATCACGTTCAGCATGCTTTTCATACTCTACTACAGAGTTTGACTTTATCTATGTAAGTAAATTAGTAACAAAAGTATTTGAATTAAAAAAAACCCGTAATTTATGCAGTTGAATAAAAACATGCTTGGTTTATTTCAATTGTAATTACAGCATTAAAGATTTAATATAAAAATATTCAGACTTTCAAATTCAGCAAAAAAAACCCCATAAAAAAATACAACTTTAATTATTCACATGCTCAATTTCAGTCGGAAGTTCAGTCGGAAGTTCAGTCGGAAATTCGGGACCTACAGGAAAAAATGATGATCCGCAAGTTTAATGCTCTGGCTCAGTAAATCTTAAACAAAACACTCTTACAACACAATATATGTGTTCAACAGTGGTAAGGTAGACGATAAGCTACAGCTGGATTTTCGTCCAGACAATATGTATTTAAAGAAATACGGATAACATTGCTCCCAGTGAGCAGTCCGCTGTCAGGGGAGAGCTTCTGCAGTCTGCATTCAGTAATAATTTTGGCAAAAACCACAGCAAATTCCTGGAAACAGCAGATACAATATTTTATTTTGTGGCTATATATAATTCTTCATGTATTTTAGTGCCAATTATTAATACAATACAACTTGCTGATGGATGAACAGTAAATTATTGAACTGTAAAAATGATTGGTGATTACTCCTACATTTTACTCTATTAATAAAAATGCAATAAATTACTACTGCATTTACCCTACTTATACAATAGGAAACGACAGGCATACTAAGGAAAACGCCCATGCATGAATTACAGTGAAGTCTATACAGGGGTTACATCAGTATTCTAGCACTGCAAGAGTTCACTGTAAACTGTACAGTAGGGATACAGGTTTATCTTTATATTTTCGTTAAGGGTAATGTATTGATTGATTTTAAAATGAAATTAAAGTGTTCTGGGAGCATATTTGGGAGCATGATTAGCATAAATAGGCATTTTAAGGCATTTTTTTCGGAGTGTCTATCTCATCATGCTCGCCCGAGATGATGAGATGAAGGGTGAAGAATATTTGCAGGTTCCGCGTTGTTATGGAGATTTCCGTGTAAAATGATCAGTTTTATCCTCAAAAAAATCTGCATGTGACTGGATCCGCATAAACCTGGGGGATTACTGTACTTCTAAGTTCTAACATGATTGGTTGCCAAAATAAATTCAAATCAGAGTGTCTTTGGTGTCTGGAATGTATGTATTCTTGAGTCTTTAAGGTACAATAATATAATAATAAGATAACAAACTTGAATTGTCTTAACTAAAAGAAAAATTAGATTTTGTCTTCTATTTTCTACTATACTTGTACTATATTGACAGGGTTAAATAGAATTGGATTACTAAAAAAAGAGACTAAAACTAGACAAAAATAGTTGGGTATAATTCTGACTGAAATAAGACTCAAATTAATAATAATAATACATTTCATTTATAAAGCGCTTTTCAAAATACCCAAAGTCGCTGTAGAATTTTGAGTAGACAAAGAGAATATTTTTGTCTACTCACACTTTTTTTTTTTATTAAAATGTTCCTGTGTTAGTTTTTGTTACCCCTTTAGTATCAAAAATAGTATAGAGAACCATCCTTAGTATCGGTATAGAGTTTGAAATTTCAGTATTGTGACAAGCCTAACGTAAATGTTACCACATTTCCATATAAAAACGTTTGGTACTGTGGAGAGAAACACAAAGAAAGCACATCTTGGGGTGGTGAAATACTGCTGTACTCAGAGGCGGGATGTTTGAAAGTAGCCTCGAAGCTGGTGGTCACCCACTACTGACATAACCACGGTTTAATTCATAACCAGTGTTCTATTTTGTACCTCCCGACCGCCAAGATGGTACGCACTAGTGGATAACGTATGGCCACAAAGTCAGGAGCCCGTCTGTAGCCCATGCTGTGAACAGTGCAGTGCCAGGACAGTAGATGTGGCTACACTGATGCTGTAAAAACTAGAAAATGTACAGGGAGTATGGCACAATTCTGCTGGGCTCGCAGTTGCAGGATGAGCGAAATAATTGCCCATTCTCCGAGCTTGCTCAGAAAGAAGGTGGGACCATCGACAGTAGATGTTCACAGTGAAATGGGCATCATCAAAGGCCAGGCTACTTGTAGTACGTTCGTGCAGAAGCTTGCTAGAGGTGCATTGGTTAGCTGTAGGCTCTCAGAGTCCGCCAAGCCCTTACCTGTCCAGTAGTGAGTTACGAGAATGAGAGAAAATACCTGCTGACTCCATAGTTATTTGGATGGACCAGTGGATAATCCAGATCTGGTGTTGAGCAATTGATAGCACTTGCCTAGCGTAACTGAATTCTGACTGACCAAGCTCAAGGAAGGGTTGGAAGATATGGACCAGAGGAAAGTCTTCCAACAGCCCTTGGAAAATGAATTTCGTAGCTCCGACTGAAGTTGCACAACTGGTCTAATAGAATCTAATCTGACTGGGAGGTTTTCAGGAAAACTAAGAACTGTTGGACCATTGAGGCATGTACATATATATTATGGCTAAGATGAAAATAATATGTGACAAGGTAATGATTTTAGATTACTGTGGTCTGGAAAAAATACTCATTAGGTCTATCAGTTTCTATTAGGCATAATGCTTCAAAATCCTGATTAGTATGTGCGTATTATTTATAATGACAGCTTTAGCAGCCTCTGATCTTATATTGATGCAAGCGTTTTGATTGTTTTTTCTTGGTCCTCTGTGTCTTATGTTGGCTCCAGCAATTCCCCATTATAAACAGGAAAATTACAAGAATGATGTCTTTTTATAATATAGGTATTATCTTGCTTTTAGCCTCAGATCCTCAGTCAGCCACTTAAATGAGCCCCAGACGTTTTGAGAGGGTTGATAGGTCACGTTATTTCTAAATTTTGAAATTGTCTATCCCGAACTGGATTTAGGCCTAATTAATCAAAGATGTCCTGAGACCCTACCAAAATAATCATATTGCATTGCATCTGCAGAAGTAAGCACACAATATCCTAATACCCTGTTTTTGTTTATCCTAGTCTCAGCAGGAAATTGAGGAAGAGCGAGAGAAGGTGAACACCTCCATTCTCGCCCTGGAAGATGAGCTGGAAAGCTACAGGGAACAGAGTGACCACTGGAAGGAGGAAATGTCCTCAGTCAGACAAGAGTGAGCCACAGTTTTGCCCTACAACTGTACATACTGCAAATAGCATTCATGAATAGATCTAAAGGTCCATTAGAGTCAATGCACACCAGCAAAACACAAAAATGTGCACTACAGTAGATGGATATTATGAATAAAACATTAAAAGACAAACTGAATCAATGTAATAATTAGTGTTGCAGGGATTAGCCGGTTAACCAGGGATTAACCACGGTTAAGACTTCCCTAACACCGGCAAAAACAATCCGCCTGAACTAAAGACATATAGCAGGACCCACACAGACAAAAACAGTAGCGCGACCTGCACAGACAAAAACAATACACTCATGGATCATGGCAGAAGCAAGAGCATGAGAACAAGAGAGGACCACTTCCGGGTCTACTCTATATTTAGGATGCCCTAAAAATGCTAACGCAACTAGCCTACAGCTACTAGCATCCCCTCTGAGAGAGTGTTCAACTGTAGTGGCTATATTCTCTCACCTCATCATTTAAGGCTGAGCTCAGAAAACATGAACATGCTCACCCTTTTGCACTTCAGCTTGGACTGATGTTGTGAACTGTTAAAGCTCTTATATAGACAGGTTTTGCATTCTTGTTTTTCGGGATAATACCTAAACAGTTTAATAGTTGGATACATTTATATGTACCTATAGGGACCATCCTTCCAATAGAAGGGCTTGCGAGTTTAAGTGCTGCTGTAAGTCAAGAGTTTCTTGCAGAACGTCTGGATGAGGGCAGAACATTAATGTGAAGCCAATGCCCAACCCAATGTTTATCAAAGGTGTTGTGGTTCTTTTCACCAAAGGTGTTATCATATGTAAACATACTCAGACGGCTCTTGCAATGTATTGCCCAGCACAATTCAACACTCTGTCCAAGGTCCACTTGGCATTCAAGATAGTTTTAATAATCATTCAAATTAGTTAATAAAACCATAAAATCATTCATAAGCAGTCCCAAATACAAAGAAATCTGTTGATAATTGTCTTATGTTTAATGAATATGAATATCTGATGAGGCTGACATGTATTATTCTCTCTGATTGAGAAGACAAAGTAAGATCTGAGGGTGCACAATGTAGATAAATGTGGGGGCTCTATTTAGTAAATAACAGTAAGCCTTTACTCTTTTTTTATTTGCAGTATTAGTTTGAGAGCAACCAGAGTATTGTGAAAAAACGTGTTGTGTTTTAGTAAAACAAATGCTTGAAAATGTCTATTTTTAAAGTGGAAACCCTAAAAATGCCCCCAAATATTTTCCCTTTCATTAAAAAAAATCATTTTAAACTAAGTATAATGCATTACCCTTAAAGAAAATGTACAGGTAATCCTGTATTCGCCTTTTTAAATTTTGTTTACAAAGATGTTGAAATAACTCCCTCTGCCCACATTTAGACTGGCCACAGCTTACTAATACGAAATAAACAGAGATAACTGTTGAAAATTGGGGAAAAATGTATAAAACACTAAAATACAAAGGCAAGACATGGAGGAGTCCTGCTGCAGCAGGCTTGCGCCTGCGCACTACATAACGCTCTCGGATTGGCTACTTTCTGACCTCCCGCCTCTAAGCACAGCAAGTGTGGGATGCTCCCAAACAGCAGTAACATTTTCAGATTGACTACTTTCAAACTTCCTGCCTCTAAGTACAACGGTATTTTACCAATTCAAGATGCACTTTCTATATTTATATAGTTATATTTTTATGTGTAAATGTTCTCAGAAAAAAAAATCAGCATTTGACTGAATCCATGACTGTTGATCCGCATAAGTTAGGGGTTATTGTATATATTAAAATTCCATATCAATTTTGTGACATGTAGCAATAATCGCATAAGATGCAGCAAGGCTATTGCTTATTAAGTATCTTTAAGATGTTGATTTCTAGCTAAATTTATAGACTACTTTAAACCATTCACAAATGCTTTATAAGGATAGTCTTGATTAAAGTGGTAGCTATTAATAGAGCTTGAATATAAAAATTTAAAATGAAAATCAAACTGAAGATCTAAATTAGTAGTTGCCATTCTCAAATATTTATAAGATGTATAAGAACAAATGAGAGATCAATTATGTATTCTATGCCTATGGTTAAAAGACAGTGTACCCAGGGAAAGCTAACAAGCAAAATGTAGGAAACAACAAACTAAATGCGGAAGACTAGCTTTGTGTTTCAACTTAGAATGATCTTAAATATGTACGACTCTCTGTACTTTGACCTTTCTTGTGATCTGTGTTTGTTCTTTATTTGTCCATTTGTTGGCTGGTCTAACGCTTGACTTCACCTCTGGTTTCTGTTTGCCAGGCGAGGGCAGCACAGCGCATTTAAAAAGTGAGATGGATCCGTGGAGATACCAAGGGCCCTTTTTATCTTAAAGATGCAACATAGAGTGTTTTCCTTTTTACTTTTTAATTTGTAATACTGATGCATATTGTTGCATAATTTCTGGTCATATAGAAGCTTTCAACAGCTTTAACACATTATACAGTTAACTTAATTTTTTTAGAAAACACTGTATATTGTTTCTTGACAAACTTTTCAGTCGGTGTTTTAGTTGAATAAGTAAAGGGTAAAAGGTCTCTTGTAAGTCATGCCATGGATTATGAAAACTCTTACCCTTCTGTTACTATTTAGTGGTGTGGCTTTTACACAAATCACTAAATGTAAATGTGAAGAATTCAACAGAAAGCATAATGAATCAGTATTCTTGATCCAAAAAAGCAATCAAAAGCAATCATCCTGATCAGTACTAACTACCTTAACCAGATTTGATTCAAATGGGTTTTCTCTTTGTTTTCTCTTGATTGACTTGATAAATTACTTACTGTATACAGAGGCGAAAATAATTATTTGACCCCAAAAAACTGTTTATAATTCATGAGGTAGTTTCATTTTTATGTAGAGCAACAGAATATCAAACAAAAAAAAAGAGAAAAAAACATGTTATATCAAAGTTGCAAATTGATTTGTGTTTCAATAAGTGAAATAAGTATTTGATACCCAAGCAAAACACGACTTAGTACTTGGTTGAGAAACCCTTGTTGGCGAGCAAAGCAGTAAGACGTTTCTTGTAGTTGGTCACCAGGTTTGCATACATCTCAGGAGGGATTTTGGCCTGCTCGTCTTTGCAGAAACTCTCTAAATCAGAGGTCACCGACCTTTTTAAAATGGAGAGCTACTTTACGGGTACTGTGCCATACGAAGGGCTACCAGATTCACTAGAACAGAATATACCTAAATGTATCTAAACATAGTATAATGAACATTTTTTAATGATTTTATTTCGATATTGTCATTTTCTAATCTATATAAATGCAGATGTGATTAAAGAAGAATAGCAACAGGATCAAATTAAATGTTAGATGGTGCTCACTGGTGAGCTCTTTTTTTAGAACAGGTCCGTGGGCTACTCATTTGGTCCTTGGGGGCACCATGTTGGTGACCCCTGCTCTAAATCCTTTAGGTTTCTTGGCTGCTGCTTGGCAACTCGAAGCTTCAGCACCTCCACAGATTTTCTATAGGATTGAGGTCTGGAGACTGGCTAGGCCACTCAAGGACCTTAATGTGCTTCTTCTTTAGCCGCTCCTTTGCTACCTTGGCAGTATGTTTTGGGTCACTGAAGATGGGCTGTGGGTCGTCCAGCATGACTGTGTTCTGGCTGAGGGAAGGAGGGTCTCATCCAGGATGTTATGGTACATGGCCCCATCAATTGTTGCCTCAGTGAGGTGAAGTCATCTTTTACTCTTAGAAGAAAAACATCTTCGAGCAGAATGTGTCCTCCTCCATGCTTGAGTGTGGGGATGGTGTTCTTCGGGTCGTACTTGCATTTCTCATCCTTCTTGCACATTGGGAGAAATTGCTGTGGTCAGATTAGACCTCTTTGGCATCAACTTGACCCAATCATTCAGGTTTTCACTAGCAAATTTAAGATTAGCTGTACATGTGCCTTCTTTAGCAGCGAGATTTCAATCCTTTCTGATGTAGTGTGTTACCAGTGGTGTTCTTAGTGACTGGTCCCAACTGCTTTCAGATTATTAACAAGCTCCTCCCTTGTAGTTGTGGGCTGATCCCTCATTATTCTCATGTTCGTCGTCACAACCTGAGACAAGATGCTGCATAGAGCTCCAGACTGAGGGGGATTGATGGTCATTTTATATTTCTTCCATTTCCAAATAATCGCATTAACAATTGACACCTTGTCACCAAGCTTCTTGTTGATGGTCTTGTTACCCATTCCAGCCTTGTGCAGGTCTACAATCTTGGCCCTGACGTCCTTTAACAGCTCTTTGGTCTCTCCCATGTTCGTGGAAATGTTGGAATGTAAGAAACTGATTCTCTGGACAGGTGCCTTATTCACATAATGAGTTAAGGTCAGGAGTATATGTAATTGATAGATCAATTGTAATCTGTGTGCAACATGGACACAGCCACTCTGTGCGAGCCAGAAGTCTGTTTGAGTTGTAGGGGTGCTTATTTCACTAAATGACAAATCAATTTATAACTTGTATGTAACATTTTCTTTCTTGATTTTTGGTTGATATTCTGTCTCTCTCCATAAAAATTCAGCAGGGGACCAAATTATTATTTCCCCCACTGAACAGTTTTTATTGTGAGTGTGCCTTAATTAGTGCATACTCTTTCTAATCTTGCCATCATTTAGGCCATATAAGCGTTGGCACTCATTTAACATTTTTCCCTGAATAAGGTAAATTGGGGACAATAGCGAGTAATAATACTGGAAAACTGGATAAGTGACTTTAAACTGGAGTGATTTTAACCTAAACTTTAAACTGAAGCTCACATTTAAACTGGAAATATGACTGCAATGTCTCTTCCCTATGAAGAACTCCATATTTACATTTTATTTTATTTATTATTTTATATACTATTGAGTTGTTTAGATCTTGTGATGTAAGTGAATGTTAAACATGTGCTGAAATCTGTATGGCCTTACGAACAGTAAATTACTAAATTACCCTAAATTAATTTTGAACCTGTGATTGATTAGGTATTTGTATTTGTATGTCGGGCTTATGTGATTCTTTGTTACAGC
Source organism: Brachypetersius altus (assembly GCA_037974465.1). NCBI lineage: Eukaryota > Metazoa > Chordata > Actinopteri > Characiformes > Alestidae > Brachypetersius > Brachypetersius altus. The sequence continues at coordinate 1,887 of JBBPDB010022169.1, read as the reverse complement.
CTCTGTCTTGTGTTTAGTTCTATGTGTCAGTGTGAATATAGGTGTAGTATTTTCACATGTGTAATAATGCTAAAATAATTGCTTGTCTAGGTTGCTGCAGGCACAGCAGGAAAAGAAAGAGCTTGAGGAGAAGTTGCTCAGCATGAAGGCACAGCTTTGTGAGACAGATTCAAAGTCGTTACTACAGGTAACAGACACACAGATTGTCTTTCTAGCATCATACTGGTGCTGACATACAGTCATAAAACTGCAATACTATATACAAATCGTGTAGGTATTTAGACAGTTTAGTCATTTTATAATTGATTTGGTCTGTCAGCAAAAGATAAACATTTATTAGACCGACAAGTGGAAAATTTGCATTGTTGTCAGTAAGTGGACAGAACAAAGTTAAGCAAAAACAATAGAATAAAAGCTATAGAACAGTATAATACGTACTGCAGAGAAGAATGATACAAAGTAACCATAGGGCTTTTTATATGAACACCCATTTTTTGCTATCTACACATCTGCTCTTTCCATTAAAAATGATAACAAATAAACCAGTAGAAATAGTCTAATTACTTGGGTGTGTCTTTTTATTTTGAGTCCCATTTAAAGTGCAAGACTTTTTCCACCTAGTGCATACATGCTGCACTTTGTTTTGATTGTTATCAGAGTGTAAAATTAGTATCTGCAGATATTTGGTGTTTTTTTTTTGTATGCAGGGTTATCATGATGATTTGGAGCAGGCACGTTTAAAACTTGAGAAGCAGAAAGCTGAGCTCATCAAGAAAGAGGAGGCGCTCAGAACAGTGAAGAGTACTAGTGAAAATAAAGAAGAGCAGCTGAAGGCTGAGATTGAAAAACTGAAGGACCAGTCAAACAAGCATAAAGAAGAACTTGCTAAAGTACTTGAGAAGACACAGGTTAGTATTGCATCCATGTAAAAATTCTCCATGCTGTATGGCCTTATTTAGAAAGGTCATACTGACTGACCTCTTGTATCAGTATGTATTATCTTATTATAATTATTGTTATAATAAAGTTTCTTTTTGAGGTGTTTGATCTGTTTCACTTGCATCTCCGTTCTGTCTTTTAACCTATGTTGCCTTTTCACTTGACGTTTTCTCTTCTTTTTCCAGTCACCAGTCGTGGTTCAGGATGTTGGTACTAACAAAGTAAATTCTTTGGAACTTCAAGAGGCCAACACTCGCCTTAGAGAGAGACTGTCCCGCATGGTAAAACATACACATTGGAAAATATACTAACCTAAAGACAAACATGAGCAAGTAAAGTTGATTACAGCACATGCAAGATGAACACCAACCAATTTTACAGTTGTGATGGCATCTATCCATCTTCAGCATTTCAGTTAAAACTGTTCTTTTTAAAGCTTAGTAGTATTTGTAGTAAAAAGAAAGTTGGCTTCAGAGCTGGAAAAAAAGTGGTACCGTGCCATCTCTAAACTTATTTTATTTCTCTTGTACAGTCACGGTTGCAGTCCAGTGTTCCTGACAGCAGCAGCTCAGAAGCCCTTGAGGAGGAGAACCGAAATCTGCGGACCCAGTTGGAAGAAGCCCGGCGTGGAATGTCCCGGCTTGGGCAGGAGAAGGAGGAACTCGTTCGGCGGCTAGACGAGAGAGAGAGAGAGAGGGAGACCTTGCGTCGGGGCAAGTCTGACATAGAGGAGCAGAAGAGACTGCTTGACAGATCTCTGGAGAAGATGAACAAAGAGGTATGAAGATGAGCAAGTGCTGCATGAGCTTATGCTCTGTTAAAAATAAATAAATAACAGCAGTTTGGGAGTCTGTTTTGTTGCTGTTAAGTGAAAAAAAAAAGTGAAAGTGACAATCTGGTCATACGTGAACACACCACAGCACACAGTGTGAACAGCACGAAATACTT
>JBBPDB010022150.1:0-12311 GCA_037974465.1 Brachypetersius altus | reverse complement strand
GTGTGGAATGAATGTATACATTATACAAGTTTCACTTTTTGAATGGAATTAGTGAAATAAATCAACTTTTTGAAGATTCTAATTATATGACCAGCACCTGTATACAATAGAAATACAGAACCAAATGCCTGGTCACTTCATGTTTATAGTATCTTGACTGTATCTCGAGTTCAAAATCTCTTTTTCTTGATGTGGGTTTTGCTTTTAGATATGTCCTACAGTGCTGTAAAATACTAACTGGAACCTGAATTTCCTGAAGAGCACCTCCCTAAGGGATCAATACCTAACTGTCTGTCTGTCCGACCGTCCGTCTATGTCTCTGTCTCTATCTATCTATCCATCTATCTATCCATCATCTGATTAGCTTGCACCACAATCAGTGTTTGCCAAAAGAACAACCAAATGTAAGAATTTTTCTCCTCCTGTGTCGTCACTGTTATGAACTATGTGCCTTAAAACACAGCCTGTTGTGGCGAGTCAGATATGTAGGGTATGGCAATTTGTTGTTAACGCAATGGCAAAAGTCATGAACGTTTAAAGAATGACTAAACAATTATCTATGTATTAAAGCACTGACTTTTGGGGCACAGAGGTCTGAGTAAAAGGTCTGAAAGAGCAATGATGCCTGCTTTAAGAGTTGATGGGTGATCTTTTTCTCAGGCAGAACTACAGGGGGTGCTGTGACAGTATTGAGAGCGTTTTTGGTTGACGATTGTGTCGGGAGTAGACACATGCATTTCCACTGCTATAACATATGACATCTCAGACCACCTCCTGAAGTCATTTGAGTGATTATCTCAGTTTAGATTGTGTCTTGGATGCATTTACCCCTGCACGTTTATGTATTATACTCTCAGTTATTGTCAGTGTTGGGTTCAGATACTTAAAACTTGTGCCTCTGACTGGATTTTATCCAGTCCTTGTAGAGATGCAGTTGGATGGCTTTCCAACTCAGAAAAGTAGAGTTTCTCAAGAGCTCATCAGTTACTTTTCCATTATGTCATTAGGCTGTTCCCATAGGAGTATCCATAGGGCAAATGGTAATAGCATACTTAGCATAATGTGAGTTTCTTTAATGTTTCATATCGTTCAGTACAAAGAGACGTGTTTTACTGTCTCTCGCCCCAAAACTAAAGTGAAACTTCATCGAAAATAGTATATTTTTTTCCAATTTTCACTGTTTGTCCCCCAGCTTCCTCAAAGATAAGGGTACTACAAAGCAATCCTGTTCTACGCGTTATCTCTGGTTTAAGTTTGTGAACAGTTCTTCAGAAAAATTACAGAACGTAATGCAGTTTCTTCGGGTAGCCGCACCCTTTGTAACCCAGCAAAACCAGGCTATTAGCCCAACCTGCAGTGAGTTCAATGGGGCACATGCAATGTGAGGGAGAGGATCCATCACTGTTTTACTTTAAGTAAACTGGGTATAACTGCTTTCAGTATGATATCAAAAATTGATAAATTTTACCCAGCCATACTCGAACCTCTTCTAAAATGAAAAACCTATAATTGGATTAGTACATAACAGTAAATTACCATTGCCCTCAAATAAACCTCTTTAACTCTGTTTTGTATGTTCAGTATTCCTACAGAAGCCAAACATGCCAGTTGTCCCCAGCCTTTAACAAATAAACAATAAAATTCATGGTCCTGTCAAGTATAACAAGTTTCTCAGGCCCTAAAGCAGCAGGACATACTTAGACCATCCCACTACCACTACTAGTCCATAAAACACCATGAAAATAGCCACCAAGGTGTGAGATAAGGTTTAAATGTTCCTCTTGTTTAATGATGCTCTTCATCTTGCAGTTCTTCAATTGATTCAGTTAATCTTATCTGCTGCAAGCCTAGGAATGCAGTTCCATAGCTGTTCATCTGGGTTCTTTTGTGAGTCGTTGCCAGATGTCTGGAAGGGATTTGGTAGACTCGATTCTGGGAAGACCCACCACTATTCCAGGTTCACTGGAGATAATGGCTCTTACTGTGGTGTGAGTCCCAGAGTGTTAGTAGGTTGACTGAACAGCTGGGGGGGAAACACAATATCAGTTGATATGTTTTTTTAATGTTCCAAATGAAATTATCCTTTTAAAACTGTATTTCCTGTTTTTATTTGTCTTATATGTATATAAATTATATAATATTATATTATAATTAATTTATAATTAAATTCTATCACTATATTAGATCTGAGACTTGTAATGATAACAAATATGCCAAAATAGAAGAAAGTGGGACCACATGTGTGCTCTGATCTGTGGTAGTTTTATAATTAAGGTGTTATAGATTTTCCGTAAGACTACACAGAGTGTGTGCGTGTGTGTGTGTGTGCACGTGCACCCTTAAGGATGCCGTTTCCATTGCTGCAATGCAGCGCTTCTCTCCTGAGTGTTAATTATCTTGCTGAGTGTGTATTTTGCTGCTGTTCTTTGGAAGGACTAATCGTATCCTGCAGAGTGTGCATTCCTCCTCGCTATACTCCAGGTGTCTGACATGAGAAAAACCCTCCGCATGATGCAGTCGTACATATGATTATGCCGCTTCACCTCCACCCCTGACTTACAGGACTGTTTACCTCCAGACCGTTTGCACTCTATTATGTGCATGTATGCTTTGATGCTCAATTACGGTACGGAGAGCTGGCGACCCACAGCTGTGAAGTGGAAGTCTCCGGAGAACCTAATGGAGCTTTCCCTCTCAACCCTCCATCTGTCTGCTTCAGAGAGTAGAGCCCGAGGTATGGGATCCCACCCCCCAGGAGCACCCCCCCCCTGCTCTGTATCCACGGTGATGCAGCCCTGCAGCTGCCTGGAGACAGTCTCCCGGGAGAGGACGGATGGTTAACGGGGACATTGTTTTATTAGCCTTCACTTTAACAAAGTCACGGAAGTTCAACAGACCTTAGTGCAAAACTTTTGATGGATCAAAATAGATCAGAATCACAGTAGATATTTGAGAACAAGCTATTTTGTTGTCAGCAGCGTACCCACATATGGTCCACTTTTCTCCAGGGGAGTATTTAGTACAAGAGCACTGAGCTTTACCAGTACACTTCCTTTCATGCTTCATAACAAGAGGATCCAGTGACACTTAGTGGGAAAAATATGCATCAAACGTATCAGCTTCAGGGTGTAAACTGAGGGAAGGGCTGGTCCCAGACATCCCAGAAGTGTAAAGTGACACCTCCCAACCTTTCACCCCATCCACCCCCTCCATTCCTCACACCACACCACACTTGACAGACAAAATGGTCTGTCATCCCATGTCCTTTACTCGAATACAATTGAAATGCTACCAAATAAGATATTCTTCTCTATATTTTCTTCATTTCATACTTCATAGATTCCTCTCATCAAATGTATTCATAATGTAACCATATAATCCAGTGCACTTCGCTCTACTTTAGAACAGATGAAACTTGCATCTCAAACGGAAAACAACAGGACCTTCTGAAACTTTAGATTAGGCATACCATAGGCATAGGCAAGTGATATTGTTAGCATAAAATGCTAACATGCAAGAAATGAACATTTCTGTTATTTATCCATTAGTGTCATTCTTGGTGTAAATTCCAATCCACCTGTCATCTACTATGACTACTATTCATCATTATCATCATCATCACCAAACTTTATTAAGGACACACATGGTCTAATACCACAGACAATACAAAGAACAAGATAAACATAAAACAACAAATTGAAAAACAGACACCATCACACATTTACATACAGACATATTACACTTACCAACTTAGGTAGACTTACTTAATAAAGTGTTACATGAGAAATGTCAGTTCTACACAGGGCTGGACTGGGACAAAAAAAATCGGCCCAGGCATTTTAAGCCGAGACGAACCAACCAGGCGTTCTTAGAGGGGGGTTAGGGTGCTGACGGGATTCTGCTCCGGCCCAAATTTACCATCCGCCCACCGGGCAATGCCCTGTATGCCCTATGGCCAGTCCAGCCCTGGCTCTACATTATGATTAAACTAGTTTTACTTGAAAAACATAAAATGTTTTCCATTATAAATAGGCAGTGATTATTTTAAAACAACAAGCCATATTCAAAGTAACTATGCAAGCTTATGTATACAGGATTTTTTAAATTAAACACTTACATCAAATTTAGCTGATCAGTCTAGACATGTTTGCTTCTTTATTTTGCATTGAAGCTACAAGGTTAATGGCGTAATATTCTTAAAGAGACTTGTTTATGTGGTTTCAGATACTGTGTGAGTTACAGTTATCTCTAAAAGCCAAAAACAAAAGCAGTTTTAAATAATATTTCATCCATCTTTGTTCATTTTTAAAGCATATGATAAGAAACTTCCCAAATAGGAGTTCAAACTTCAATCTGATCTTTAGACCTTAATGTCCAGATTTCAAGCTACAAAAGACTAAATCCTCGTTGTTTGTTCAGACTTGTCACATTTGTTTGCGTAACAGTATGCAACAGTGTGTACTGTTGGTGTGTACCTTTCCCATAATAATTACTACTAACAGGAGGATTGTTCTATGTTTCACAGAAGTATTGCACTTTTAGCAACTACAGCATCGACAGTCCATAATATTAGAGTAGCTAGACCTGGTCAGCAGAGAATGTAAAAGACTCTACCAATATTAATAATTCACATTCTTCATGTTTAAATGTTTCCTCTGAAGATCACTGTAAAAATATAGCATGTATACAGTATATGATGCATTATTAATGTGTTTGTGGCACATTTTGACATCAAGAAATGCTGCCCCCCGCAGGGCGAGAAACCACATGAAATCCCATCTGGTCAAAGTCAGTTACACGTTCAGATTTGAAACTCAACAAATTTGGCCTGAATCTAGTTATGAATCGCAGTTAGGATTTCATGTGGTGATTTGTGGTTCAGACAGCAAATGTTTCCTGTTCAAATCCGATTTGAGCTTCCTGTCTTAACAAGGACAATCCTTAACAACTTTGAGCTCAGTGATGATTAGAGCATGTGACCTCTTGGTCCAAACCACCACCGGGTCCCTGAGCAAGACCCTTAACCCTAAGATGCTCCAGGAAGACTGCCCCCTGTAGTTAGGGAAAGGAAGTCACTTTGGACAAAGGCATCCCATAAATATAGCAGAACAGTGGAGCCACAGAATGAATGCTGTGTATATTTAGTTCCTAAAGTTCGTCGCATTAAATCTGGGTCCATACCACAAACATATCAAGTCACGTCAAGTAATTTATACCATATACACAGTACATAGTAAAAATGAAACAATGTTCCTCCAGGACCATGGTGCAACACAAGAGCAGAACAGAGCAAGAGCAACAATACCACTAAACGAGACAGGACAAGACAATGTGTAGTGCAAATGACAATGGCTGCACTGAGGATAAGTACAGTATTTGACCAGTACTGTAGTTTAGCAGCAGAAGTGTGCAAGAGTGCAAATGTGCAAGAGAATGCAGGACATAAAAAATAAATGTGCAATTTAAAATGGCAATACATATGACTGTGCAATTTGAAGCAGCATAAAAACCAGCATTGCAAGAGGAAATTTGTGTTTTTTGTGGGTGAAAGACATGCACACACATGTCTGTCCTCAGAGGCAAGCTGACTTTCAACTTCCAGTCCTCCCCTCCCACCCTCCACCCCCAGTTCTTAGTGATCTGTCTGCTTTCCAGCTGTTCATTTAATTGAATCCTACTGAACATGATAGTCGACCGAAGCACCTCAGTGCAGAAGCTCGGCCTGTGCTGTGTAAGCCACGCTACTGCAGTCATTAGTAATTTCATCAACACCTGTTCACCAATTTTTAGATCAACGATGCAACTTCCACCTCAGACCTAGTTTGTGGGTAAGTTTATTTTAAGGTCTGTGTCTATTAGTAAGAAAATGTGAACAAATTAATAATGCACTTCTTCATATCATTTGTAAGCATGTTAAGTAATGTGCTATTAATCTTAATGTGTTAATAAGGTCTTTTTAAGTGAGCAGCTGTCTGTTGATTAATGTGTTAAATGCTAATTAACTGTGATCTTGCATGCATAATATCTTTACATCACAGTACGATGGCCTGGAACAGCTTTCCTGTCTAGACAAGGAACCGTATCTTTTGTGTGTAAGCTTGGCGTGTTGTCCACTACACTACCCAGGGGTTTTCCAGCGAATGGAAATACCTGCCACCAGCGACAATACATTGACGAATGTAATTCTGTATCATTCTTGCATTTATAAGCCTGTAATTCTCCAGATGTTCTATCTTACAACCTTAGTAAACATGATCACTCTAAGACTCTAATGATAAAACGAATGAATGAATGAATGAACCAGAATCAGGAAACGTTATTGATCCCAGAAGAAATGATGACTGCAAAGACAGATATAACAATATAAAATATATAAATACAATATAAAACAATATACAATATAGATATCAAATATAAAATATTTCTAGAAAAACCTATGAAATACACTATGCTCTAAACACAAATTAGCAATATTATAGATATTACAAATACTATAGATAAGTAACTTACTAATTACACAAATGGTGGTTAGGAGTATGTTTCTGAATGTAACAGAGATCAGCAATAATTAAATAAGTAGTGATATTTACATGGTAAGACCACTGCACATTATCCTTAATTGTACATAATGAAATTACTGTTTTGCATCCAGTACAAATATGAAACAATACTGCAAATGGTAGACAACTGCACATCGTTGCAGGAAAATATGCACAGAGTGATACACAATGATTTTAACCAAGTAATGAACTGCAAAACAACGTAACATCCCGCTATTGGACAGTGGGTCAGAGATGTTCACAAGTCATTTTTCTAAGTCAAGTCTTTGAGTGAACGATTAGAAGATATGCTAATTGGCCACGCCCCGTGATTCCAATTGGCTGTTGCTTAGAAGGGGGCGGGACTGTGTGCTGTGATCTGCCCTCACCGACATGGAGGATTGCCTTAAATGATCTTAAATCTAAATATTAAATATGAAAAATATCTCTCAGACTCTAAATGTGAAACTCCACAGTTAGATGGGGCTTGGTGACACCTTTCCAACGACCGCTCGAAAACCATTAATAGCTGAAAACCGTTCACCTCGGACAAGAGTAAAGGGACACCGGGGCGAGGTGAGCGGTTGTCGGGTCGTTGGAAAGAGTGCGGTATATAAATCAATAATTCCATGAGATGGAAATGGTTTACGAGTTATGACTCACGAGTCACAGCACCCGAGTCCGGGTCAAGTCTTCAGTCATTGAGAGCAAGTCTAAAGTCAAGTCACAAGTCTTTTGTTTGTACAACTTAGGTGTGTCAGACTTGAGTCCCCATCTCTGTAGTGGGTGGGTGACAGAGGAAGGAGCTGTAGAGTCTGATGGCAATAAATGAATGCCATCAATGCTTGCTGCTAAAATGATCAATGTTTCACATTTCACACATTCTTTACTGTTTAGAGCACAAAACAATCATAGCTCACAGAACTATTTCAATTAGTTCAGTCTCTTAACAGAATGCTTTAAAAGCTAACTAAACAACATATACCTTTTATTGTACATGTTCTGACGGCACATATCACATGTATTCAGTTGAATTGCAGTATTTGGCTTTGGTTTTCTTTTTCCTTTGAAGAATCATTGGACACTACACGCTTTATTGCAAAAAAAAAATGTGCACAAATTTGAATTCATTGCATTATAAAAATCATAGAAAGCCTGTACTCTTGTTATGAGTGTGTGTAAACGTGGTCAGTGTCACATTGTGTTAAAACTAACTGAAAAGATGTTTTTGTTTTTAAAGCTCATTTTAGACACACAGTGTGCATGTCTTTACTCATCCGAGCCAAATTAGCAGCGCAATTGTAATTGCCTTTAGGCAGAAGGTCAGTGAAGTGTTTGCTAATTTAACCCTCATGTTATGGTCAAATGTACTAAAATTGTTTATTCTTGGGCTCAATTTGACCTGAACTGGTTTTAGTGTCAGTTACTTCATGTTTCATTGCTGACTATCTAAATAGTGCTTTAAAAAAAATCACACTATATGGACAAAAGTACTGGGACGCATAACCATTACACCAACAGGGACTTTGACATTCCATTCAAATCGATAGACTTTAATCTGAAGTTGGTCCCACTTACAGCTATAAAAGCTTCCACTCCTCTTGGAAGACTTTGAGATTTTCTGTAAGAATTTGTGTCCATTCATTCTGTAGAGCATTTATGAGGTCAGACACTGGTGCTAAACGAGAAGGTCTTTCTCACAATCTCTGTTTCAGTTCATCCCAAAGGTGCTGGATGGGGTTGAGGTCAGGGCTCTGTGCGGCCAGGCAAGTTCTCCCACACTGTACTCCTCCAGCATGTCTTAATGGAGCTTGCTTTGTGCACTGGGACACAGTCATGCTGGAATAGAAAAGGTTGTTCCACAAATTGGGTCCACAAAGTTGGAACCATGGTGTTGTCCAAAATGTCTTGGTCTGCTGAAGCATTAAGATTGTCCTTCACTGGAATGGGCCTAGCACAAACCCTTTACTTTTATCCACAGAGAATAGATGGAAAGCCCCTATGTTGTGGGAAAATATTGTCATGTGAACTATCAATGGTTCTCACACTACTTCAGGAATGATTGTTAGGTTAAAGCCCCAAAGCAGAGGGAAGTTTGAAGAGTGTCAAATAGCTTTATTACAATTTCCCCAATACCATCTAAAATAAATGTGTGTAAAATGTTGATATTTCTTATAATGTTTAATACAGCTAAAACAGCCTGGGGTCAAACTGACCCCAAAGAACACTAATGCATACAAAATGTGGACACATTTTGTTTTGACCCATTTGTGGTCATTAAATTTGGAAGAGTAATTTAATAAGAAGCAAAAAATGTCATGTTACTTATTTAGAGCTGTTTAATGAGGGTCAAATTGACCCAAAAGGGTTAGAGTGACTTGGTGAAGCTACTTTCATTTACTGTTCAAAATATCATGAGTACTTGTATATCCTGTTCTAGGAATGAAAAGGGTTAAACTTTCAGTAACATGAAAGTGTCACTCCAGTTAATCTGTCAAACAGAAGAGTGACTGTAATTCCTGTGAGAGAATTCCTGCTCTGCTGGGATCTGCGGTGAGTTCTGAGCCGCGGACTGTGATGATTACCTTGTTCAAGTGTAAATCTTGAATCCATGCATGCTAATCTGATTCATACTCAGCCTGCCATGCCACACTTTATCCTTTAGGTCCCTGGACATTTAGAGCTGTGGACTGTGGGAATATAATAGGGTTTCTGAGCATCATCTACTGTTGACTACAGGTACTACAGGGGGAAGGCCAAGGCAGGCGTTTATGGACATGGAACACTAGAGGGCAGTGTAGCCTTAATTACGCAGTGCTGAATCCGATTTTCTCGTTTAGGGGTTTGCTATATTATGGGGTGTGTGTGTGTGTGTGTTCTTTTGGTTATAACTGTATGACCAGAATCGCGTCTTAAAAGCGATTGAAAAGTTTATTCTTTCTGCACTTTGTTTTCTCCTGAAAATATATTACAGGTATCTTTGGGGGAAAATATTCCTTTGGGTATTAGATTTTTTGGATCATTTTGTGTAATCAAACTGTGCATCTTCCTCCCTCTTGTGTGAAGAGCAGAGTTTGATTGGTGCTTGAACCATGAAAGCAGGAACGTTGAGCGTCCTCAAGATGGCAATGTCTCAACGCCTTTACGTTCATTATGTCTGTTAAACAGGTGCCAGAATCTCCTTGGCATTCCTTCTAGACAAAGAACTGTGAAGATGCCAGGGAGTGAGAGAAAGAGCGAGAGAGAGAGACTCATTAGCCATGCTGTACATGCATCAGTATTGTTCTTAAGGATTCTCCTTGGAGGTTTGTACTTTAGCATTGAGCTTCAATATTTACACTTTTACTCAATTCAATTTCCAACAAAATAAAACCTCAGTTTTTAATGTTCTTCCCAATTCAGGTCACTGGCTGCGTCTGCTCCAATCATACATTAGTATCAGTACTATCAGGATCAGCACATGCAACATCACTGGGCAAATCAACACACTTGAAAGAAACCACAAACTGTAAATTCTGTTGCATTGTCTAACTGGCTAGCACTGCACTGTGTGATATGGGGTCAACCGTCACAATTTTCCAATGATAGATCAGTTGTGCTACTCTGGAATCAGAAAAAAACTTGCTTTACAGCTTAAATTTTGATTTAGACCTTCACACTGAAAGACCAGGAGATGTTCTTCTTGCATAGTGGTGTAAAATTAAGTAACTAATAACTAACCTCCTTGTCCAAGACCTATAAGATCAGAAACATGTCATGCTAGTGCATAACATGCATTAATCCATCATGCCTAAGGATATTCAGCTGGCCCCCCGTAACCATGGAGAGTGCGAATCTGAAGGATGCCACTAGGATATGAACTCTTTTTTTTAATTTATTTATTCTTCAATTTTATTACTTAACTTCTGTAAAGTGACCTTGAGTGTTATGAAAGGCGCTTAAAAATAAAATGCATTTATATTATTATTATTATTTTTATTATTATAACTGTTTCAACTTATGCAAGCATGGTTTTACACGATACAGCACAAGTGCAAGCTGCATTCTGAGCATTGCAGCAAGGGGCGCTATAGCAATAGCCAAGCCGGGCCAGTCTGTCCTGTCCTGGCTGGTATGGTTTTGTCATTAATGGCAGGGCAGCAGTTGGATGAAATCCTCACATGGATCTAGATCCTTCTTATTTACTGCTTTCAGTAATTTGATAACCCTATTTTCATCTCTTACTCCCTTTCATACTTGTTCTTGTTCATTTTGGACAGTGGAGTCTTTTGAGTCATTACTTTGCTATTTTTTTCTCGTAATTTTTTTCTAGTTCAAGTAGTCAAGTAAGTTTTATTTGTCATTTCCGCCATATACACAGTACATCGTAAAAACGAAACAACAAAACATACAGGACTATGGTGCAACACAAGAGCAGAACAGAATACAGCAAAAATACAATGAGTCAAGACAACGTTCAGTACAACTGACAACAGTTCTGCCCTCAATCACATGGTACTGTGCAACAATGTGAGGGTAAAAGCTACCATATGCTTCCTCCAAGTCATGCAAATCCAACCATATATTTGCAAACTAGTGCTAATGCAGTGCCACTGGACAGCTCAACACGCTTGGAGGAGAACATTAACCACCAATTATGTTACGTCAGCTAACAGACACCAGTAACAGGGGAGAGGGAGGCCAGCCTACCCACCCAGAGACAGAAAAGCCCAGCCACAGATGGCTGTGTCTTCACTCTGGGTTGGACTCCTGATCTTGTGGTGCCCCTTGTTTGAGTTATTTACTTTTAGATTTGTGATTCAGGTTGAACCACTTGGGAGTCCCATTTTGATCTGTAATAGTGTCTACATACTATATTAAATTATTTCATAAAAGTGAGGGAAACTCCGTTTTCCATGATTTGGACCCTTTAGGAGCCATCTTTCTGTTTGTGCTGAGCAGGGGTGTTTGTAGACTGCTGATTGTACTCAAGCTCTCCCACAGAATTAAGGTATTCTGTGTAATCTAGACATTTGTGTTACGTATTTCATGTCAGCACAAATTTAAAATAGGCAAGATCAGTTCACAAGAGAAAAATTAAAGCATATTTGTGCGTGTGTATGCAGAACAGAGCCGTGTGTCAACTCATATCACCCAATATATTAAGCTAATTAGCGAGCAGGAAAGCTAATTAGCCTTTAGAGTGGCTATTAAGACTGTTCCAGCTGTCTCAAACATGATGATCTATGCTCTGATTGGCTGCTCAGTATTCTGCCTGTTTCAGAAGCAGTCAGGACTGAAACGCTCCTCAACAGTTCAGTATATATAAATGTGTTGGTTTTTGTAACATCAGAAAAACAACGAAACTGATTTTGCCGCTTTGTTACAACATATATGGGAAATAAACTGTAGTTTTTAAGCTTAATGTTTATCCAAAGAATCCAAAAAATCCAAAGAAAAGTGTTTCATTACATGGAGCCTTTAATGTAAAAACAAGGACTCTTTCAAACCTTCTCCCTGTTCAAATTCTCCTTTCACTGCTTTCTTTCTTTCTCCCTGTTCTACCCTCTCTCTCTCTCCCTCGTTCTCCCTTCTCTCTCCCTCTTTCTCCCTGTTCCACCCTCTCTCTCCCTCTTTCTCCCTGTTCCACCCTCTCTCTCCCTCTTTCTCCCTGTTCCACCCTCTCTCTCCCTGTTCCACCCTCTCTCTCCCTGTTCCACCCTCTCTCCCTCTTTCTCCCTGTTTCACCCTCTTTCTCCCTGTTCCACCCTCTCTCCCTCTTTCTCCCTGTTT
>JBBPDB010022131.1:0-12313 GCA_037974465.1 Brachypetersius altus | reverse complement strand
CAACAACAACAACAACAACAACAACAACAACAATAATAATAATAATAATAATAATAATAATAATAATAATAATAATAGAGAATGCATGAACCCATACTAGCAGGGTTTTACAGAATTTAACAAGGTAAACAAAGAAGTTTATTACATGAAGATAAAGCTGAACTGTATGTAACATGGGTTTTAATATAATAGGTTCATTCTAATGCAGACCAAACACAGTGAAGGCCGCAGTGCAGCAAGGCGCCATGTTTCACTGTCACCACAAGGTGCTGAGCACAGTTTTTAATTACAGAAGCTGACAGTTTACTCAGGAGCTCCGCTGAGCTGGCTTATCTTACGCAGCACACAGTTTTCCCTAAGAAGGAGAGTCCTCACATCACTCCCTTTCTAATATACAACTCACCCATCCATCCATCCATCCATCTGTTCATTCATTCATTAATTCTTTGTATATTCACCTAACAACTTTATTTCAGACAGCACAGCAGGGGTCAGTCCGGTCCTGGAGTCCAGACTACGGTACTTGCACTCAGGCTTGTCTCAGACGGCCGAGAGTCTTTCTGTGTGGAGATTGCATGTTCTCTCTGTGTCAGGGTGCTCCAGTTTCCTCCCACAATCCAAAGAATTGAAATGCCAAATGTCCCTTAATTGTGACTGTGTGCGTGTGTGTGTGTGTGTGTGTGTGTGTCTGCCCTGTAATACACTGACAACCTGTCAAGAGTGTGTCCAGAGTGCCTTTCACCCTTTGACTGCTGGAATAGTCTCCAACACTTCCTCTAACTCTGGATAAAATACAGTTCAGATAACAGCTGTATATGAGTGGACTTTTATTAATGCTAATGTGGCCCTCAAGTAGCTCCACTTTTAAAACTGGATCACTACTTAAGTGAGCTTGCCCAGAAATGGGCACTGGATTAATAATCTCAAAATCTATCTACAGTCAACACTACTGTAATTAGTAAGAGCAATCAAAGGTGAACGGAGTCTACATAATGTGGCACTGAATTAGGTCACATTTCCTCATGCATACACTTAAACATAAATGACAGTCAGAGGGCTAACCGCAGTCAGGATAGACTGCCTGCTAATAATGAAAGTAGGCTGGTTAGGCCTTTAAAAAAGTAGGCCTTTAATTTCTGTGCCATGCATTCTGAAATGTTGGCTTTTGCATATTTACCACTACTATGCCTAGCTGTGATGCATCAGTAAACAATAGCTTAATCGTAAGAGTAACATGGGACTGCGATCTGTGAGATAAATAACACTGGATTGAAAAAAGAACCTTTATACTGTTCCGTTTATAATGCTGCTACGAAGCATTATTTATTTGTAATGTAATAACACCATACAATTCAAACCAATTCAATTCGAAAACTTTATTTGTCCCAAAGGAGCAATTTAAAAGGCTTAGAGGCACAGTGCACACATATAACAGTTGTAAAATTTGACTCAACATATGACACAATAACACAATAACAATTTATAAGCTGTCATGGCAGCTGAGGGGAAGACACAGCAGCAGGCAGCCTACTTTTCTCAAGTGAGTTTCTTTATTTCCAAGTTAGGGTTAGGGTTATTGTCTCCTTTCCTCTGAGGAACTTCCCTCCACTGTTTCACGCTACCCCTCGGACCTCAGGAAGACCTTCTCTCCGGGAGGAGCCGGGTAGCTCACACCAAACACAGTCTAAGAGACTCTCACTTCACTTTGCAACCAGTCCCGTGTAGGAAACTCCACTCCGTGTGAGACCGTGGTCTGCCGTGTTGCTCCTGGATACAGACAGAGAGAGAGAGATAGAGAAGGGGGGAATACAAGAGGTCAGTGTACGTGCCACTTGTTACACTGGCACTCCCCTTTGAGTCCACATTGTAGTTCCTCTCTTTGTGGTCTGTCTGGTCCACCGCTAGGGCTTGTTCTTCAGTAGCACAGCAGCACAAACCTGAGAGGGACAGAACCTCTGGTTGAAGTTCACAAGCACAAAGGTGCCCTGGCACCGGCACTCAGAAGGAGAATACTGTTTCCCTTCCAAAACACACAGAAACACAGGTCTCCTGGGACGCTCCCCTTTGAGTCCACATCTGCAAACCCTTGTCCTTGTGGGGGCAGAGCCTTCCCTTGTCCTTGTGGGGGCAGAGCCCCTTACCGGGAGGCGATGAACCCTTATGGCCTTCTAAAACGTCTCAGCCTTAGCCATTAAGCAGAGTTCTCTGCAGGTCTTTCCCCACTGAAGGATCCGGTTCTGAGTCCAGGAGATGATGGGGTCGTGTTGGATGAGCCAGGGGGGATGAGAGGAGGAGAGGAGAGGTTAGTGACCAGGAATTTAATGGACTTTAATGGACTTTTTGTGACATGGTAATAGGAGAAGTGGTGAGATGAATGGGGCTGATTGAAAGGGGACGACCATTGACGGCTGTGATGTCAACAGGCTGAGATAACACCTCAGTCTCGATTCCCATCTGGGTGGCGAATTTATGATCGATGAAATTACCAGCCGCCCCCGAATCAACGAAGGTGGAGGTTCCGATCCGTTTGTGCCCCAGATGGAGATCGACCTGTATCACGAGCCGAGAAACAGTCATCGTGTAGGAGACGATACCCAGCGGACCAAGTGGGAGCCTCCCCCTCATCACTTAGTCTGACCGTTTCCTTGTCGGAGAGGTGATGGAGATGGTGATGGGGGAGGCGCAGTAGGCCCAGAGGCCTTTGTGGAACCATCGTTCCTTCTCCGCCACGGACAGGGAGGTGCGCCCCAACTGCATGGGTTCCCTGGCTCCTGTGGAATGGGCCTCTGAGGGAGGTGGTGGAGCCTTGCGGTAAAGGGATGTTCAGGAGGACGATCATTGGCTGCGGTTTTAACAGCACTGGCCATGCGGAGGTCAATGCGGAGGCTTATCTGGATGAGGCCTTTGAGCGTTTCAGGGAACTCTCTGGAGGCCAGCTCTCTCTTACATTTACATTTACATTTACGGCATTTAGCTGACGCTCTTATCCAGAGCGACGTACATCAGTGCGGTTCATGCGGTTACCCAGTCCCTCATAATATGCAGTATGGAGTGCCGCATTGCTCCATGTGGTCTGGACTGCCAGAGTATGAAACTCTGATGCATACTGGCTTACAGAGCGATCCCCCTGCCGCAGATGATAGAGCCGTGAATCCACCACCACCTCGTCTCAGAGTGTAGGAAGGCGGCCTTGAGTTGCTGCGTGAAGGTCTCATAATTGTGAGCAGTGGCGGTGTTGGCTCTCATAACCGCCAAAGCCCATTCCGCTGCCTGCCCGGAGAGGAGAGACGAGAGAAGTGTGATCCGGGCTCGGTCTGAGAGATAAGTCTGAGGCTGGAACACAAAAATAAAGGACAGGTTAGTGAGGAAAACATCGCACTTCCCGTCCTTTCCATTTATCTGGCAAGGAGATTTTAGGCATGATAGTGGGAGGAGGTGAAGGGGTAGGTTGGACAGGAGTGGCCGTCTGTGGAGGTTCTGCTCGCTCAGCAGGTTGGCTTTGAATGGCCAGTTGCAGGATGGTGACCGTCTCCGTGTGCAGGTTCGCTACTTCCTGCTTAAGAAACGAGATCTCAGCCAACTGCTGATTGAGCAGTTGCCACAGGCAAGTCACATCCGCTGGGCTCAGAGACACAGACATTCTGTCACGTACTGATCAAGAGATGACTGGTTCTTTGTAGCGTGGTGGAAGAGCCCAAACGTGGAGGACGTGAAAGGACCGGTAAGCCACGTGCTTTGTTCTAAGAACGCTCCGAGAGGAGCAAGGATTCGCACCAAATTAATCTGCGTTCTCACACAAACAGAAAGATTAGAGGGGAGCTCCAGAGAGCTACAGTACTCATGGTACCGTAGAGTTGAATAGGATTCAATACGGGGAACATGAAGTAGAGACTTCAATGTCTGTGTGTCAGACACCTACCTATTTCCTGTTTATATACCTATGTGAGTCACTTTCGGTACCGATTGACGTCACGTGATCTGGTGTGCGCGACACTCGGTCTGCCTTCGTCCCTCACTCACACCCACTACCACCGGCATATTAATCAATGCCCTTGTCACATCCCGCCTTGATTACTGCTTTCTGGTCTACTACATAAAGCATTGCTTTCTGGTCTACTACATAAATCCCTCCATAAACTTCAACTGGTTCAGAACTCAGCCGCCCGTATCATTTCCAGAACTCACACATCACCCCTGTCCTCAAGCAACTTCACTGGCTGTATAAAATCCTTCTTTTAACATTGAAAGCTCTCCATAATCTAGCTCCTCACTATCTCACTGATCTCCCTGATACACATGCACTCTCCTTCGCACACTCTCCGCTCTGTCTCTGGTTCTCTCCTCTCTACACCTCACGCCCGTATGTCCACCATGGGGCTCAGAACATTTAGCTGCACTGCTCCCCGACTTTGTAATGCACTCCCACTCTTCCTCCGAACCACATCATCCATGCCCATGTTTAGATCTCTACTCAAAACTCATCTGTTCAGGTTAGTTTACCCCACATGACTTACTCACACCTCATACCACTATCATCCATATGTATGTAAATATCCTTTTGTATGTATGAGTATTTAAAAGTCTTTTGTAAGTAAATTTGTTTATAGGATTTTCTGTAAAGTGACTTATAAATAAAATTTATTATTATTATTATTATTATTATTATTATTATTATTGCTGTTGTTATTGTTATTATTATGGTTTAGTAAGTCTATATGTAGTCACTGTTATGGCCAAATGCACTGATAAAACACCCATAACGATAGTAATACCTGATGTGTGTTTGTGCTGAGGCTTTTCTTCCTTCACATGTTTTAGAGCACACACCTCAATTCTCACTCTCTCTGAATGACTTCAGGCATGTGAATGAAAATGGGTATCTTCTTTTTTCTATAATTTTATGCATGTTTCAGTTCTTATTTCAGTTCTTCACCTCACCTCTGCTTCAGGGTTTGAAGGACAGGACTTTGTGGACATGGCTGGTAGAGGTGTTGAGTACACTGATGCAGTGTTCGTGGTGGACAGCCGGGCCGGAATACCTCCACTGACCCCCATTCCAAGCTGGATGCTGGCCCAAAATCAGAGAAGGAGAGTGATCCAGACCATGCTCTTCTTGCTGGTTTCCATGGCTCTGTTCGGTATAGTGGTGGAGGCTTGCTTCATCTACGACCTCTACAAGAACCAGTCAAACTCAGTAAGTTCCAGACAAAGTCTGTCATATCATCTACTGCCACTTCTCCTCTTCTCTCTGTCTGACTTGCAGCAACTTATTTTAAATGTTCTTGCTCACAACGTCTGAGAGGGTCTAGTCTATGATGTGGTTTGAATTGTGTAACAGTTTCCTTTTTCACATATAGGACAGAAACAAAGTTAACATGTCATTCCGTTTAAGTGGGTTTTGTCAACACGATGAAACATCACTAGAACTTTCATACACAATCTTCCCCTTCTCATCTTCTTCTTCTTCTTTAGAGAACATTTTTGTAAGTGAGATGTGTGCAATAAACCTCTTTAAACCTTTGAGGATAGGAAGCCACCTGAGCAATAAGTTCTCATTACTAGATATTCCACAGTCAGCTCTCAGAGGTTTTATAACTAAGTGGAAGAAATTGGGAACGACAGCAACTCAGACACAAAGTGTTGGCACGTAAACTGACGGAGGGTGGTCAGCGGAGGCTGAGAAGTATAGTGTGCAGAGGTCACCGACTTTCTGCAGAGTCAATGGATTCAGAATGGGATGTCACTATGGATAAATGGGATGTCACTATGGGTTACTATAGATTAAGAATGGGATGTCACTATGGGTCACTATAGATTAAGAATGGGATGTCACTTATGCTCATATGCGTGTAAAGGCAGATGAGCAAATACTTTTGTGTATGTATATAGTATAGTGTATGTAGCATGATTCAATTCAGCGGTACCGTTATTTCACTTCATTTTTAGAGTAAGCCCACGAGCTGCATTTCCTGTCTGAAACTTGTGCAGAGTGAGACTGACCTAGAACAGCTGAAACTCACTGTGTCCTGTTTGGTCTTGCATAAAGGTCTGACGACCTGCTTAGCATGAGTCTAAACATACACCACGCATGCACCACATTCTCTGTATGTTTATCAAACCTGACGCTGAGACCTGAACCACCTTCATGCATGCTCACTTTTTACTCCAACACTGTTAGACAGGGTTGCAAGTGTGTTGCCTAATTAGAATCAGAATCAGAAAACCATTGTGATCCTGGAGGAAGGTGCTTTGCTATGACTGCACAGACAAGAACAATATAACGGATAGTAAAAATAAAACTGCCCAGAAACAAAATCAGAAAATGCTTTGTACTGAATACACTATGCTGTATACTGTTTGTCTGCCTGTTTGAGCTCCTTCTGTTTTTCTTGATCAGACCGTTTAAGTATTTCAGGTGTGTTTTAGTCACATGCTGCTGTGTAATATATATATATACTGTAAAGTGATACTGATACGCACATTGTGTCTAAACAGCTTCCTCAGGAAAAATCCCAAGAAACTGCATGGACTGATGCAAGAAAAGGTAGCTTTCTACATTTGGAATTGTTTTATGTAGTCTTTATTGGACACATTTGTAAAATCCTTGAAGTTCTGAGACAGATTTAAAATTTTAAGAGGATTTTGAAACATCTTAGTGTGCTTCTATAACGAGTCATTACTATGAGACAAATGCCTGCTGTAAAGTGTGCTGTAAATGACAGTGTTTAAATGGTGATATGGTGTGTTCCAGTGTGGAGATTTTGAGGCCTAAACTGGTTAAAACGCACAAAATATAATTAGATTTGTAAGCCCTTCCATGACATTCAAGGCTCCATATTTTTGTTTTGGAGGTTAAACACACCTTAAAGCAACAGCGATCACTGAAAATCGAATGCATCTAGCTTCAACAGGTTAAAAGTTATGACTTCTAGAGCTAACAATGATATGGGCACATTTATAGCCTCTATATCTCAGAAAAAATGAAGATGAAATGATAAACTTTTGTACTGTATCAATTACATTTTTCCTAGATAGAACTGAAGACCTCGCTTCTCTCAGATCAGGTCAAGAGACTGGCCAAAAATAGACCACATAAGTGAGCTGCAAAATGAAATCAAGTGTAAACCAAGAGGAACATAAAAGCTTGCACTGATGCCCCCATAGCCATTTGGAATACATCTTCTCTAAAGTTAATACAGCAGTTCATAGCAATGTAGACTTCATACCAACAGGCAATGGTGGTGACTGTGTGATGTTGTGAGGAAACATTTAAGGCCTTGTAAAAGTAATAGTCCTGACTGAACCCTACTGAGATGTTGTAGCAGGACCTTAAACAGGCAATTCATGTACAAAAGCCCACCAGTGTGTCTGGATCGCAGCAATTTAAGCAAGAAGAATGGGGCAAGACTTCTTCATAGTGGTGTTAAAGACTGAACTTCAATTGCTAAATGTGTTGCGTTACAGTTGTGGCTGCTATTGAAATGATCCCATTCTTTAATGTTAAGGTGGAAAACCCATGGAAGACTCCACAGCCCCTCCGACGAGAAGGGGTTCTCTATCTCTGAAGCTTTCAAAGCCTCTAGCACACCTGGCAGGTGAAGTTGATCTCTTTACAGCACAAAATCATTGTCCCTTCTCAGAACTCTTTTAAACCCTGTCTTTGTCTTTGTCCTTTCCTGATTTCTCGTTGTCGTTTATTATAAAGCTGGCAGTGAGGGACCCAAGGCGGATGGAATCATGCCTTGGAACAATGCAAACGAAGACCCTCATGAACTGGAGTATGAAGAAGGAAAGCTAATAGTCCAGAAGGAGGGCTACTACTACATCTACTCCAAACTCTGCTTCACAGCGGATGAAAACCAGTTTGAATATTTAGTGGTGAGGAGAACACCCCTCTATAACGGCGATGAACCCATAAAGCTCCTTCGTTACCGCTACATTGGAACCCCCCCCAAATCACCGCATATGGCAGGACGCATGAGGGACAGCTACGTTGGCGGCTTGTTCCATTTGGTCAAGGGTGATGCCGTTTTCGTTCTGGTGAAACACGGCACCGTCCTTCTGCAGACCAAGGCGGATAACTATTTTGGCATGTTCATGGTGTAGCCAACATTCCCTTCACTCATTTCAGAAGAATTAGTACTTTTAAACATGAATGATGAACTTACGTGTTGCTTGACATTTTAAATATACATTACCCGCTTGTTTTAAACTTACATAAATAACCTGCACTGCAATAGGCTAAGCTTACACAAATTATCTCAGTTAAACCGTACACAAGTAATCCGCCTTGCTTTGCATAGGATGCTCCTTATGTTAGTTTATAAGACATTTAAGGATGTAGGTGCTTCTCATGTATGCCATATGATTATTTGAAGATTTTCTTGCACACCACTGTTCTGGAACCATTTTAAACTCATTTTAAACTCAGTCCCCCTAAAGAAAATATAATGGTAAACCGTATTCTCCTCTTTTAATTTAAATTCCCTGCCGAGATATGCAACTCGGAAGGTTGTGGGACAAAAGTATTGGGACACCTCCGCAAAGCGAATGGTTTTCAGAGAATAAAACCTTATCTACTCGGGCTAAAAATACATTGGAAAGGTCTCCTGGAGATCTACCAAACTATGGAGTTTGAAGTGTCTGAGTGCTTTCTCCGCCAAGATATGCAACTCGGAAGGTCGCGTGCCAAAAGTATTGGGACACTGCGGCGAGCTGAACAGGTCCCTTTGTGTGAAAACCTCCAGAAAAAATACATTTATTGCCACAAAAAACCAAAAACGGTTTCCACGTTATTGTGGGGATTTCCACGTAAAACTATGAGTTCGGTTCTCAAAGAAGATCCACGTGTGTCAGAATCTGTGACTCTTGATCCACACAAAACTGGGGGATTACTGTATTTGTGTTTTGGTATTTGTGTTAGGATTTGGTTATATGTATTTATAGGAGTTGTGTTTCACTGTTTAGTCGTGGGTTTTGTTTTTGTGCCTTTCTTTTAAATAAAAGTTAAGAATCATGGATGTCTGCATTTGCACTTGCCTTCTTAGCCAAGAGAGAGAGGGGAGCCATGAGAAGTGGATGAGTAATGGAGGCTGGTTCAGGTGTGCTTGTGTGGTCATGGAGACTTTTTTCTGATGCATGTACTTTCACACCAGCTGCAGAAACATATTTAGTCTTGTTGCCAATAACTCCCCAGCCCCACCCCCCATCTCCACTTTTGTTAACATCATGTCCACACTGCTGTTTTATAGTAATTAAGTACACAATAAGAAATTGCGCAGCTGTGTAGCAGCTACAGAGGTATGAAAAGGTCCTATAGGTCATCAAAATCTTTCACAGTGCTGATACATGGTGTAGCCTTATGCCTAAGAAAATCCAATACTTGGGAAACACGTTTCAGAACTGCAGAGCTGCCAACTTTTCCAAAGGCCTTCGCATCACATCTTGGGGTGTGTGGCTGAGCATAGAGCGGGGTTGGGGGATGGTGCTATATGCATCTTCATTTGCAGAGGACCACTGCATCATTAGGTGTGTCACCTACTGTAGAGGAGTGTGCACAATGCGCAGGCTAGATCCGATAGATAAAATAGATTTTCAGTGTGAGAAATCGGAGGTATGGCTTGAGAGCGTGTGCTGACAGTCAGATGCCTGTGTCTCACGCTCCTTGCGTGAGAGTTGGCAGCCCTGGAGCTGTTATAAATTTTAAAAAATGTCTGTCACTTTAATCTCAATACAATGCAATTTACTATCTATAAAATATGGTGATGCTTTATTTGGACACTGTTACAATAATACAGACATAACCATGCGATGATGATGTCCATTGTATGCTGTTGTCAGCTGTTATAGTACCCATACATGATTACAGTTTTACAGTTTGTTGCTTACCAGTTTAACGTCATGACAATAGATACTATAGTATCTGTTATGGCGATAACCAGTAAAGCTATATTAAACAATATGACATTGCTATATTAAATTATATGACAGCATTTGTCCGTTTTAAGTGTGACTAAACATGTTAGCCCCTCTTAGACCATAAGCTGTTCATTAATTATGCTTCCTGAATGCACTATTTTAATCTTATGCACGTGTAATGAAGTCAGTGTGCAGGTAGTTTACCATGTACTCATGTCTGCCATGCAGACATCACTGATTTTTCAGAAACAGAGTCAGAAAACGTTATTGATCTCCAGGGAAATTGCTACAGAGACACACAGAGACATAGTACAACATCAAAGATAGTACAAAGCCATAGTAAAACTTTCCAGAAAATACTCTGAAAAAGCTTAGTACTAAAAACCCTATACTACTGTACTCACACAAAAACAATATTACATTTGGCCCGAGAGTAACACATTCATAGAGACCCATGAGGTTAAGCCTGGTCCCCCTGCATAGGCTCGGCCTAGCTGAGCCTGCAGAAGCGTGGCTCTGTTCTGAGTTCAGAATAAAAGAGCCACCCTATATTTTTAGTGATGTTAATGCACATAGGAGCTTCACAGATAGCATTTTACATACTGAGGAGTACAGCTTATAAAGCCCAAGAACCTCAAGAAATGTCTTTTATTGCATATCATGGTGGCAGGATTCAGCAGCGAATGCGTCGCAGTCACAGCCGTCAGGGGTGATGGCTTAGTAAGTCTATATTTAGTCACTGTTATGGCCATAAAACACCCATAAAGATAGTAATACCTGATGTGTGTTTGTGCTTGCGCTTTTCCTCCTTCGCACATTTTTGAGCGCACATTTCCTCAATTCTCACTCTCTCTGAATGACTTCAGGCGCGTGAATGAAAATGGGCTTCCTCTTTACTCTACAATAACTCTGTGCACGTTTCAGTTCTTGATCACATTTTTTTTTTTTCCAACACTGAAATTCTACCATTTGGATCAAGCATCTCGCCTTGAACTGTCCGCCCACTGTGGGTAACTGGGAGTGCTAAGAGTTTCGCACCGTGAGTTTCTTTCCCAGCGTAGGTGTGTGTGAGTGTGCTTGCTCATTGCATCGCTGTCTTCAAGGCCATTGCTCAGCATCTTCTCTTCTCCGCTGGAGGACCTGCCCTCACCTCTGCTTCAGGGTTTGAAGGACAGGACTTTGTGGACATGGCTGGTAGAGGTGTTGAGTACCCCTCAGTGTTCGTGGTGGACAGCCGGGCCGGGATACCTCCACTGCCCCCCAAGCCAGGCCGGATGCTGGCCCAAAATCAGAGAAGGAGAGCGATCCAGACCATGCTCTTCTTGCTGGTTTCCATGGCTCTGTTCGGCATAGTGGTGGAGGCTTGCTTCATCTACAACCTCTACAAGAACCAGTCAAACTCAGTAAGTTCCAGACAAAGCCATTTACAGCCACTTCTCCTCTTCTCTCTGTCTGACTTGCAGCAACTTATTTCAAATAATCTTGCTCACAAATCGACTTGAATGCCTTTCTGCATGCAGCACAACAACGTTTTTACACATTCAAGCCTTTGCAAGTAGCACAACATCTAAGAGGGTCTATAGTGTGGTTTGAATTGAGAAACCATTTCCTTTTTCACATATAGGACAGAAACAAAGTTAACATGTCATTCCGTTTAAGTGGCTTTCGTCAAGACGATGAAGCATCTCTAGAAGCTTTGAAGGAGGATTAAACTGAAACCTGAACTTTGATACACTCCTACACATAAAGGTTCCAGAGAGGGCCCTTTGCATGATGCCGTAGAAGAAGAATTCTTCCCCTTCTTGCCAGTGCAGTAAACCTCTTTAACACTTTGAGGATTTCAAACCTGCAATGAGCTCTGGATGGTCTCTGACAACAATGAGATTAGAACGTTAGAAGTCAGAGCTTCGTATTACGATGCAACAACCGTCCTCAGATACGTGTTCTAGCTAATAACGAAACTCTAGAACGTTATGATGGAATTCTAGAAAGATGGGGCGATAACTCATTGTAAAAGAACTCAAAAAAGGGTTAAGGTTTAAACAGCCTCCACACAGTGTAATGGTTTGTACAAGAACTGTTGAATCATGTTTATATTACATGTTTAACCTTTCCTCACACTGACAAGTCTCACATGGTCTGGTTGTATCTATATAGGTATATAATTATCTATCTATATCTATCTCTCTCTATCTCTCTTTCACTTTCTCTATATTCTAAATACACAGATCTATATGATAGATAAATACAATCACAGATTCAAACACACACACACACACACACACACACACACACACACACACGTATATATATATATATATATATATGTATATGTGCTGGGTCACTCTCTTTTTTCAGAACCTATTATAATGTTTTAGTTGCACTTTTAAAAAGA
>JBBPDB010022123.1:0-12313 GCA_037974465.1 Brachypetersius altus | reverse complement strand
TTTAGTTTACAATGTGTGATTTTGAGCATGAAATTAACCGTTTTGCCAATTGCGTGTTTTAGGTGTGTTGGTGCGTTAAGAGTTTAGGAAACTTGTTAAATGTTTTGAAAAAACTGTCATAGCGATTGTAAAAAGCTGTATGTATCAGTGTGTACACCATTTCTAGCCCTGCCCTTGATGTAGTCCAGCATTACTTGTAGTTACCATTCAGTGCCTGGTTTATTTTACTATCCATTATTAAGGTAAAATATATCTATTATGTAAATATAATAAACAACAAATATATAATGTAATGCATTATAAATGCAATATAAAGGTATATATTTTTATGGTCTATGGAAAAGTTACGACACTTTCTTTATTTTTGGTTTTATTTTCCGGCAATCCACTAAACTGAATAGAGATGATGGAATTGAGCATATGCTACATATATTTATATAAAGAAAGTGAGAAAGAATGAAGTCAATGACACAAAATATCAGTGTTACAAACACCAAAGGTTCTTCTCTATCCTTGGATCATTTCACTAGATTTATGAATCATTTTTCAAAGTAATATAAGCTTGTAATATAAAATATGATTATCCACTACTTACTTATTCCATTAAAACGCATTGGCAATTTTTTTTGTTTTCCTTTAAAATGCACTTTTTTTGTTTATCTGTAACAGTACATATGCTCTGATCAAATAGATTACTTTTGTGTTGGTTACTTTCACCCTTCATATCTTCCCCTACTGCAGCAATGGGCCAATTCATGAACAAATATATTCTTTTTTAGGTCTGAAATTAGAAAACAGGAGCTTTTGAGAACTGAAGTCATTTTCACTTCTGCTGAAGCCTTTATCTCAACCGCCTCCACCTCAGCTTAAACACAGCACTCAGTACATCAAACCCCTCATCACACATCTGAAGGGCAATTCAGAGCACACTGAGTCAATTCCTTTGTTCATGCCTGTAAAGAGATTGTAATTTTACCTCTACTGCATCAAAAACAATAGTGTCTTCCAGAGTGCATGAATAAATCCAATCATAATAAAGCTCCCTACAAAATGATTGAAGAGTGATTCGAGCGATGCTAGTCTTTTACACAATGGTCATACTGAGTTCCACGACTGTTCTCTGACCAGGTCATGTCTTAGTGTATAGCTGTTGGAGGAGAGAGATCTGTGAGAACTGAAGCCAGAGTTCCAGGCATCTAGAGGCATCTTTGACTGAAAGAGGCTTCAGTCTTGATCTACAGGAGGCACTACTTAGTCCATCCAAAGTAAGATCACTAATTCATACAAGGATGAATAGATTTAATTAATTAATTAACTAAAGAAAGAAAGAAAGAAAGAAAGAATGAAAGATAAAAGTAAGAAAGAAAAAAATATTAAGGCAGCGACGAAAGAAAAAAATCAATAAATATCTTCAATAAAGGTAGATAGACGGAAGAATGGACAGACAAATGGATGGGTGTATGGATGGATGGACAGAGCTTTGGCTAGACTATTGTGGGGTCTTATTTATTTATTAACTTACTTATTTGATTGTTTGTATAAAAGAACGATATTTAGCTTGTAAACCACACAGCTTCAGTTCCCTCAACCCACACTAAAGTCACTTCATCTCTTGATTTCATCACTGTTGCTAATACACCAGCCGGCAGTGCTTCCAGATGTAAGACCCTTGAATATCAACACAGCTAACATACAGTAAAGGCAAAGCAGCACTCATAATTGACCTTCCCCCTTTTCTAAGACAAGGGTGTGTGGAGGCAAGTGTTTTGTCACTATCAGCCGTTTCGCCTTTTCTTCAGACAGAGTGGATGAATGTGTGCCTCTTTACTGAGGTCTAGAGTTGGAAAGCATGGGGTACAATAGGTCAGGGCCTGATTTGTTGGGCCTGGCTCTGCAGCAGAAGAGTTAATAGCCACTCTGGCATCCAGCAGCTGCATTGCTCTGTTAGCCAAGCCACATTAGCATAACACAGAACATCGCCTGACACCACTGTGACAACAGACCCTTCACACCAGGGACCCGCTGCTGGGCAGCTGGCTGCAACCCCATTGTTATTCAGCAAACTCTCATCCTTTCTCAGCTTTAAATAAGCCTCACACAGTCCATTAAGCCTGATGATCTGCTCTTTTTTGAAGAGAATGCTGCTTCAGAGGAAAGGCCTATCACAAGCTTTGGAACATTTAACCATGAAAACATCATGAAAAGTTATGGAAAACAATCTGTTCTAAAAAATCATTGTGATTTTACTGGTTAACACATATCATGTACTAATGAACATGTGTCAGTATTTATTGCATTAAAGTCTAAATCAGAGAGAGAAAGAGAGAGAGCAACATTGTAGAGCATTAACAAAACAGAATCAGGTGGCTGAACAGAAGCCTTTCACTTGGTGTGAGTTCAGCTGAACAAAACACAGACCTCCACTGACCTCTTTTTTTTTTTTATAAATCTGTGCATTCATGAAAAGTGAATCACAAAACCCACACAGGCATTCATAAGGATGTGCAATTTAAACCTTCTATTAGAGCCTTCTATTGATACATGTTTCAAATGTCAGTTCATCTTTTTCAGTCATAACCAGAATCAAAAGGTCTGTTTTGCAGAAAGATGACCTAGTTTACATAGTTAATAGACCAACTGCTGAATCAGCTGGCTATAGCATGATGATTTAGCCAGCAATGCTCACAGAAGTGACTGAGTTTGCATTATACAACAGTCATACCTTAATTCATATCAGTAGGCCAGCATCTCATGCAAAGCTAAATATGATGCTCTGAGGTCAGTGCTCATGTCTCTGCTGATTGTGTTGTCTTTGCTCTACAGCTGCGTAAAATCTACTAGATCGACCATAATCAGGTCATTGCTGTTTCCATATTGAATCTCATGGTTGCAAATAAGGGCTAGAAAACCCCTGGAATCTGGTGAGGTCCAGTAGTTCATCCTTGTTCTTAAGCATCTGAAGTAAAGAATGTTGAACTAGAGGCTGTGATGATTCGAAAGGAATTACATTTTCCTGGTGGTTTAAGTTTATGTGCAAAATCCCCTTATGTCACAGTAATAAATACCAAACTAAAAAAACTGTGCAAGACTCTATGTTCTATGAATTTCTACACAGCAAATAAAATCTTTGAGGGACAATGAATAGAGGAATGTGGTGACGTTAGTTCCGCTAAGCACAAGCCGCAACTCTTCAGTCAGAATGGCCTGCTAAAACTATATATATTATGCATGGCAGAAAAGCAAGAAGAAGAGAACAGACAAGAATTAAGTCTGCAGGGCTACAACTGGTGAAGACAAAAATGTGGGAGAAGAGACAGATACAAAAAGAAGTTCTTACCAGAAGCTTTCTGAATCTAGTGAATCTAGTGAGGTCCAGTGTCCTTAAAGCTCATTATAGTAATGGATGTTATTGTAAGAAACTCTTTAAGATGGCGACTTAATCATTTATTTAAGAACATTGATAATTAATATAATGTACTTTTCAATTTGACAACTGCCACTTGACTGCTTTGCCCTCTTAGGATTTGTCATCCTACACACCCTACACATCCTACACACACACATACACACACACACACACACACACACACACATATATATATATATATATATCATGAAGCCGTTGCACTAAATTTGCTGTCAGGATTTGATTGTATTCAGCCACTAAAGAATTTATGAGGTCAGGTGCTGATGTTTGATGCTTAGTTCTGGATCATGAGCACCACTCTAAATTATCGTGAGGGCTTCATCCTGCCAGTTTCACCGACCTGATGTTGAAGGGCTTTATGTCCCTCTTGCTGATTATGTTTGTATAGGGGGTGGTGTGGCTCATCCAAAACATCACATTTGCAGGGCTTTTCTATTGAGAATATACAAGCTGTGTGTGTGTATGTGTGTGTGTGTGTGTGTGTGTGTGTGTGTAACTGAACACCTGTGTGAGCAATGGGTGCACTTTATAGCAGTTGAATTTAGTCAACGATTGGTTAACCTCATTCTAACCTAAAACTCTTCTACAAAAAAGTTTTCTTTTCCAGTTTCAAATAATGTAATTGGGTTGAAAACAGGGCTGAAAGCATGTTGCATTTATGGGTAATTGCAGATTTCACTTGTTTTTCTATGTTGGGGCATAACTGTCCTGAGAATGTATGAAAACAAACAGATAGTCTCACTCTTTGAGTTACTACTCATTCACGCTCAGTGGGGAGGGGACACAAAGGGGAAGGGTTAAAGTAAGCAATGAGGGAAGGAGGTGTGTGTGGAGTGGGGCAGCTGGGGGTGGGGTGTATAAAGCAGCTGGAGCACACAAGCAATGCTTTATTCTCCCTGTGCCACTCTGAGGGAACTTACGCCTCACGTACATACCCTCACTCCAACCTCACGTGAGCTTCATCACACACACTTAGGATGGAAACCTTAAAAACGAGAAAGGGCTGCAGAATTCTGGTTCTGTCTTCAATCATCTGTGTCGCCTTTTTACAAGGTGAGGAGCTTTTGTTTCTTCTAGACGTGATTCGTGCAATCCAGTTGTGGGACCATGCTGGGAGAGAATGGGGGTGGGGTCATATAATTGGACTGAGGCTGCATTCAAATGTTTTTTTCTCTCTCTGAAAACCGTTACATGTTTTGGAGGGTTCTTTGTTGTGTCTAGAATGCCCTAGAGAGTTAAGAATGTCTCTAAAGTGCATTCTAAACTAAAGTGCATTCTTTGATATAGTAGTTGTTGGATTGTGTTCCTGCTCTGTCATCATAAACTCAAAAATAAGGTTATTTGACACCATACTATTGGAGAACCACATTTTGAGTCCCTAAACAAGCGTCCAGTGGCTTGTCTTTTGAAGAAATAACATGTGCAAAATGAGCCTTTAAAAAGACCTCCATAAGTAAGCTTTAATAAAAGTCAGAATAAAGGGTTTTCCTCAAGCCATACATCTAAACCAAGAGACATTTAAGAATCTTTATTCTCAAGGGTGTATGTCAGCTTATGTGTACATATGCTTAAGTGGAAGCTGTGACTGTATTTGTGTGTAGAGTGTGGATGTGGGTGTGTATACTTGTTGCAAGTTAAGCTCATGTGTTCTAGTTTTGAAAGCTGCACCCATAGTCTCCTCCCAGAACAACGGTGGTAAAAACATTGTTCCAAAAATCCAGAGCCTCTGTTTATGAATAAATATGTCCTTTAAATTATGTTCTTTTCATCCGTTAATGAGTTGCGTTGTTTTCAAAAAACTAGACACTAGTTATCTTGTACAAATCATACAGTTAAGCTTTACCGAGTTTCAAAGGAATGCTGGTTTTTATTCTGGATTCACTCTCTTTGGCTGGACCACATCATGATGTAATCTGAGAGCAGATGCTCGGAGAATGAAACGAGCGTCAATAACCCAGTCAGTCTCAGCGTAAACATATTGAACTACAGTGGTGTCCCCAGTGCCATAGTGAGTTAGAGGATTAGATATTTTCACCAGCTTCAGTAAAGAAACTCCAAATAAATCATTGTTTAGAGAAAACTGGAAGTAAGAAGTTTGCCATGTAAAAAAAAAGGACTTATATCTTCTGCAAACCAGAACCAAGCACCAGGTAGAACCAAGCACTGGGTAATCACAACAGGGCTTGTCCACAGATGTGTTCTTCTCCAGCTCTCAAACAACTGCCATTTGTACCCTTGAGAACATTCTAGCCCAATAATCAGCCTACGAAACAAAACAGACAAATGAGATTCCTGAGGCCCAGATTATAACCGCCTGCAAATAGGTGGGTAATGCAATCTGGTTTGCCTAACCACAGAATGTACTGTCTCACTGTGAAGTATATTTTAACACCATCTCTAAATATGTTCTATATTCATGTTACTTAACTATAGAGAACAAATACATCTTATTTACTGATTATCAGCATTTTTGATTTTCCATTCCAAGAAATTCCATGTGGGAGGAGCAAGTCTTCCCACACTGTGGGCGGAGCAAGTCTTCCCACACTGTGGGCACTCGGTATACTTGAAAGCCCTACAAAAACCCCTAAATAAATGTGCATTCTCATACACACAGAAAAGGCTTCATAAACCAGCATAGACACTGAAGTGTAAGATTTTATAACAAAGGCACAATGCATCAGTTTCTTCATCTATAGGTACCAAAAGAATCCTAGAACACAACAGTTTAGTTAAAAGCTTTCTGATCACTGTTAAAAACATTTAAGACTTTTAATCATCAAAACAGAGGAAAATGATTTTTTCAAGTTGATTTAGTATTTAATTTTCTTTAATATGAAAACAAAACCACTGGACAGAAATCAACACAAAGTTGCGAGCCTAGGATTGATGAAAAATACATTAAAGAAATAAGAAATTAAAAAAACAGGGAAATTAAAAGAACTGACTACAACATTATTCATTATTCATCATCATTATTTCCTACTGATGAACACATCCTTTGGTGTTTTTCAAATTTGGTTTGGAACCTGAAAAGCTGTGACCAAAAGCCGATTTTTTCCAGCCTGAAATTTGACACCAGATAACAGGCAAGCTACCTGCCTTAAAAGATTTATACAGTCTATGATTTCTCCCTATACATCAATAAAAAATTGGCATCATACACTGAAATAACTCAAGTCATCCAGCAAAGTGAAGGCGCATAAACTGATGAAGGAACAAGAATCTGGTTAGATGTCCCATAAACCAGCTAACTATGAAAATGTATACATTGTAATTTTAAAAGATTTTTTAAATTACAATGTATGCATCTTTAATTTACTTCCACATCATCAGTGCTGTCTAGAGAAGTTGTGTCTGCATATCTGAAAACAGCTCCTCCGAATACTTTGCTACAATGTCCTTGACCCTCTAGACCCTACAGTACTCTCACTGGCTACTCTACATTTCTCTGTAACAGCCTTCAGTCAAAACAGGAACGCCTTTTGAAAAACAAATGTATTTTTTACAAACCAGTAAAATGAATATTTTGATTAAAAATGAAACATTTCATGATCAAAAAATGAAGATCACTGTAACTCCTGTGCCTATTGTCAGCAGTCACTTCAGTAACTTGCATTATAGGAAAAGTGGAGCAGCCAGAAAAGGCCGCTGTGGGGGTCTGAAGTGTTAAACACACTGACTAACCATTTATATAATTCACCTTCAACTACAAATGTATTGTAAAATTCACAACATTACTATCAGCACTCAGGAAAAAAGCACTTTCCTTCATCGGACGTTCAGTGCACCTATTGTTCTGACCACACCGTGTCAATGCTTCTGTGGTTGTCATGCACAGCCCATTTACAGCAAAATATACATCCATTTCCCCAACCACGGCAAAGTACAGATTGAACAGTTTTGGCTAAGGTCCCATTACGCTGCCATTATAGCCCACAGGGGAGGCAAATTCTTCTGATAATGATGGTTTGGCAAGGAGTGAAAAGTTTGGGTTGTTCAGAAAGACCTTGATTAGAAACATAAGATGCAGACTTCTCTCCATATGCCGGCTGCATTCTCTACTAGGGCGGCTACGACATACTCTTTTTGACCAAAAAAGGGGCAGACAGAGTGGATGGGTCAGAGGCCATCCACAGCCATGGTGGCCACATCCCAGCCTTTCCTTTAACTTGTGTTTTTCTGTCTTGAATTCCACTACTCTTTAGGGACCCCTAACAGTGGAGACGAGCCAAAGGGCACACTATTAAAGAGGACAAAATAGAAGAATATCAGGTTTCAATGCTTTGCATTAGTATGCATTATCATCGAGGATGTGCATACTGTTTGCAGTTTGGATTTTCCATAGGATCCAAGATAAATAAAAAGTTCTTCTTCTTAACTGGATCATCCAGATTTATGCGCGAGACAAGATAAACACAGGCAGAGAGGACTGTGGACTGTTAGTTTTTAATACGCAACATTGCCATTTCTACATTCTCTCACACCCTGGTCTCTTCGACCGAGCACCAATCTCACAGAACCTTGTAGGAGGGTGCAATGGTCTGATCTGTAACATATACAGTACTGACGTCAAGGACACATAACTCAGGCTCTGTTTATATACTCTCTGCCTGCTTCATAGTTACAACATAACTTACACTGCCATTACTGGGAAAGTATGATCACAGACTAAAAAAAATGCCGCATAAGCTTGAATTGTGACCATTTCAAAAAGCATATTTACTTCTTGGGTGAATGTGCCTCAGAATCTAAATGTGTTAATTAAAGGCCTAAGAACTTGACCTGACAATGACGTGAAAGCGATTCTTTAGAAATCAGTTCATTGTTTTCCTTACAAGTGAATTTGATTAGCCATTTTGCAATGTTTCATTGGCTTTATATCCAACCTCTCTTTAGCCCTTAGAATAAAATATACTGTTTAGGTTACTTTAAAACTAATCTTAAATGACTTTTGTTGTTTTTTTGTGAACAGAAACAGTGAATCATAAAGTTTAATTTCCATATATGGGCTGCATGAACTGCAATAGACTGTTTTTGTACATTTTTACACCCCAAGTGTGACATCACAACCCTGATGAATCCAAAGTGATTTTGCAATTTAGTTCCCTTACACGGACTGTGTGGAATGGAGAGTAAATTGTATGTTTTAAAAATGTAAGAAGGTGAAATGAAATCATTTTATTTTAGATGTGGGCCCGTGAAATTACCCATTTCTATGATTAATCAAGTAAGACTGTTGAAAGATGTTTTCTGCCTGTTATTGTACGGTACTATATGTATGAGCTTTTTCTTTTTTCCCCCAAATAAAACCACCTCATCACATTTTACCAAAACATTTATGTCTGGGATGTCTTACAGTGAACGTCTTTTAAAATGCCATGTGTGTGCCATGGTTTACCGGTGATTACTGGTGAATATTGACACACGAGCATGTGGACCTCATTCATTAAAGGGTTTAGTGGTGCAGTCAATGGCACATCCTAATACATTCTGTCAGTGCACCCTTTACATACTCTGCTCTCTCTGTGTGCTCATCGTGAACAAGGAAAGGCGCACCTCATCCGGAAGGCTTTATTTATTTATTCCTTTATATATTTTTCCTCCACTTTCATCATGATGAAAGGGCCTCTCCCCTGAACAAAGCGTGGGTGTAATCAGAAGCAGAGCAATTTGGATGAGATGAAGTAGACTCATTTCTGCAGGCTACTGTAGAGCACAAGCTTAAGATTCAGTATGCCCTAATAACACAGATGAATTCACCCAGTATAAATACACAGGACATAACAAGTGCGCTTTCAGCCTCAGAAGTCATTCTCACTCTGTAGCAGAGCTTGAATCTGGCCCTGAAAATTTTTGTCCGAATCCAAATATAGCCAGAAAAAATACTGCACCCGAACCCTCCTGTCATCAACTAGAGACGAAGAAAAACAGCACTGCATACCTAAAGATGACAGCTGCTGAGTTCATGTTGCTCACAGCATAGCAACAATGACATCTGTTTTCAGATAATAAAAAAAAACATTAATAAATGAAATGGCTAAAGTGTATACTTCTCTTTAACAAAATCAAAACATCAATTTGTTTTTTAATAACAAACCATGACATGTTTCATTGTGAAAATAGGCTAATGTGTTATTCTCATGCTGGCTTCATGGACCTTAGTGGGCTGTCAACAATATATGTGATCCCAACATGCCAGCTTAAAATGTTTTTATATAATAAAATGAGGGAGAAGGAATAAACTCGAGAAAAATTAACACAAGGCCAATAGAGGCCAAAAGTGATTAGAAGCAGGAAATGCCCGAATAGTAAACTTGAATACAGAAATAATATTTGGACTAAAATGTAATTTGAGTCTTTACTGTAGACATGAGCTATGGAATGTGTTAGAATTACAAAAGCAACATCCTTCAGAGTAGCATCTCTAGGATTAGCAGGTCAGTCTCTCCTTCACTTCCTTTTTCCTCCCTTTTCCTTTTTGCTCAGGGCCTAAGGAAATCCATCACACCCCCTTTTCTTAGACATTTCCTGGCTGTTCTGTTGAAGCCTTCCACAAGAGGGAATTCTCCTGGGATTTAGGAAGTTCTGAAGAAAGTGAAGGAATGATAGTGACTTTACATTAATCTGGTTAAAGGGTGGGGAGTTGCATAGAATCAGAGGTGGGGTGAATGACTATAACATCTGTAGTGGGAGGGCTTAAGGGGTCCCTGTGGTGGTGCAGAGTTTGCCCTTAAAGGGGTGGTTTGGGCTTTTGTGGGCTCTTTTTTTTTTTAAATATGCAAAGCCCTTTCATATACACACTGGACAATTTTGATGTTTGTTGTTTCAGAAGCACTAGTGGTTGTCTTTCACATGACAGTGTATACGAAGTTAATTCACACTAATGTATATATTAAACTCACGTATACAGACTGTGGTAGTTTTCCTTATTGAACCGATATAACTTTTATATTACCATTTATTTTTGAATACTTTTCAACAATTGCTTTTTAAGCAGGCTGAATTTGTTACTGTTTCTTTAAAAATAAAAAAAAAGCTTTGATCACTCCTTTTGGATGGTTAAAAAGACTAATGATTTATAATTTTTTTTTATTATTATTCACTGCAAATACTATTACAGACCACCTGTAGTAATAATCCTCCTTATAACTTCAACATGAATATGTAGCGATCTGTAAATCTGTTGATGGTTGTGACAGCTATGATTAATTCAAAATAAACTGTTTTTGCAACTTAATTTCCAGATATGGATTGAATGGACCCAGAAATGAACTGGGAAAATATAATTTAATTGATGTTTCAATTACATATGTTTCAAGTACATATTTGATCTCTTTTATTTAAAAACAGTGAAGCACAATCATGTTGACTCCTCAATTTATTATCTCTCACACTAAAAAAACACCCTCCAGTAATTCATATGACCAGATAAGAGAATGCCACTATTGTTCTCACACCTCCGCTTCCATCTTTACTGTTTCCCCATTTTTTCCAAGGTCCATTTTCTTCCACGATTGGTGTTTGCTTTTGTTTCTCTGGTTTCTGGACACTATGTGTGACTGATAGGGCATAAAGTCGAGAGAGATGGAAAGAGAAAGGCCCTAGTGAAAGATAGAGTGGCCATCTGAGGGATAAGGGAAGAAAGGGGTCCTTAAGAAATGTCAGACAGAAGGAAAGTAAATCATAGGTAATTACACAAGGAAAGGTTCAGGCCTTAAGGCGAATGGGGATAGCTGTGTGGTGTCTGTGTGAGTGGTGAGCAAGGGAATTGTGCTGGGGTCGTAGAGATCACTGGCCTTTTGCTCAGTGGACAGGCACTAAATGACCTGGAATTTCTAAACACAGCTATTCTCATCCCCTGTGAATTCCTATGGAGATACTGCCCTGTAGACAAGAAGGTCAAAGGCACACAACCACAACCCTGGGGTCAACGTTATAAGAGCTAAATCACAGTCTGTGAGATAAAAGAAGCATTATAAGTCTCCTTGGGCAGCAGCATCGCTACACGTACCAAAGCTATTCATTTCCCAGAAGTGCAGAGGCAGCATTGCTATATTTTTTATAATTTTTAGTTCTGAAGCTACTTCAATAACAGGGCATTGTTGGTATTTCCCCAGATTGTCATATGATCATCTTTTAC
The DNA here is from genome assembly GCA_037974465.1 of Brachypetersius altus. Lineage (NCBI taxonomy): Eukaryota > Metazoa > Chordata > Actinopteri > Characiformes > Alestidae > Brachypetersius > Brachypetersius altus. The sequence goes on along the minus strand of JBBPDB010022123.1, from coordinate 743 downwards.
TTGTAAATATGTCTTTTTTTTATTTGGAAATAGAGCAAACTAATGTCCTTAAGATGTTTTCTGACCCTAGAGAAACCTGCCATGACTGTATTCTGACCAAGAACCTTTATGCATTCAGACTTGTGCTCAGACATGTGTTGACATTGTTTGGAATGGAATTTTTTCATTTTGTAACTGATTCTAAATCAGCACAGTGGAGCTGTTTCTTAGGCTATGAAACAGTAACACCTGGTCATAATATTACAGTGGAGGAAATAAGTATTTGACCCCTCCCTGATTTTGTAAGTTTGCCCAATGGCAAAGAAATGAAAAGTCTCAGAACAGCATCATTTTAATGGTAGGTTTATTTTAACAATGACAGATAGCACAAAAGGAAAATTGAAAAAATAACTTTAAATAAAAGATAGAAACTTGCATAATCAGCGAGGGGTCAAATAATTATTTCCTCCACTGTATATGGGAGGGCTAACCTATCAATAACTATCTTGTGACACATATCAGTAGCTATCTAGCAAGCTATTCATCCTATTAAATGATTTAAATGATGTATACCATTACCTAGGAGCTATAACAAGCTACCCAAACAATCACACTATATTTCACAGTAGCTCTATACTTTTTATCTACAACACGACCCTACAAGACAAGTACAAAAATCACTCAAAGTAGGGCTGGGCGATTTGGCCTAAAATCAAAATCTCGATTAATTGAACATTTTAACTCGATTGCGATTAATGAACGAT
>JBBPDB010022084.1:0-12314 GCA_037974465.1 Brachypetersius altus | reverse complement strand
GGGGGGGTGAGAATACAGGTAGGGTAGAAGAGGGTAAGAGATATAGAGGGTTAAGTCAAGTCAAGTCTAGCCATGTATTTTTATTGTCGTTTCAGCCATACACACAGTACATAATGAAACAAAATAGTATTTCTCCAGGACCATGGTGCAACACAAGAACAAAAACAGAAACACCACAAGCCTGTAAGTGCAGACAGGACACAGCAGAAACAGCAGAAAGAAAGACACAAGCAACAAAACAACAGGATAGTATGTAGTGCATTTGATGATTGAATTAATACAGTATTATGATAGATACTGTATTTTAGCAGCAAAAGTCTGCAAAAATGCAGAATGGAGTTAGAAGTGTGTAACACAATAGGCATGTTTGAGGTGCATAGGTGCATAGACGAGTCAGTGTACTAATATACCTAGCACATTATGACTGCTTTAGTAACATCAGAAAATAAGATTTATTTGTTTCTACTCATTTATTCATTTTTAGATCCTCATTAGCTATGCCTTCTCTTAATGGGGTCCACAGAAAGGTTAAAAACAACAAAACACAGAATGTTTAAAGCTGTACTAATACGAAAAATCAACCATTGCAACAAATATATTCATTCATGTTTATCTATTTGCTTGATCAAAATGTTGTCATAGATTTGTGAGCTGAGTCTCCAGATTACTTGTAAACCACTGAAAGCAGCCCAGCTGTGATTTGTCTCCCCCTATGGTCAAATACAAAGACTCCAGTCTGGAGTCTAGTATGGCATCAAAACGACAAGATTACTTGCTCAGTCTAATACATTTTAAGCAGCTGCATGCTGCGTTCTTGATGTAAAATAAAATATCCTTTTTGTTGTGATGTACTTTATTTCTTTGTAAATTTTCACACATTTGTAAATAACCTACTTTTCATTAGTCAACAACAAAACAACAAAACATCCCCATCTAGTGCTTGAGTTAAGTATTACTACTGATTCACGCCACATAAACCAGCACTTATGTAGCGTAAAAAGGACGTGTATACATATATATGCGTGTCATATATAATTATTTTTCCTAATAAGCCTAATCCAATTTCTTGGAACATGTTAACCAAACTAATGTAATTAAAGTCAATGTTTCGTTTTTCTCAGTATAAACTGAAGATCAAAGGGCTGATACAAGTTTCTGTATTAAACACTAATGTTAAAACATGGACATTTTAAAAAATTATTTTTAGAGGCGCATTTTGCTTAAAGCGATGGGGTTTCAGGTTTTTCTGATTATTTTAAATTGTTTTACTTGATTCAAAAGCAAGGGGGTAGTATTACAAACTGTGCGGCAGGTAGGCTCTGGGCCTCAGCTTAGGAAGAAGGGCACGTCGTCAAATTCCCCTAAAAGGAAACTACCGAACACCAGTTCAGTTTCGTTTCTGTTTCGAGTCCGTGGTTCCTTATTTAAAAAACTGGGCTGATCGCTCTCAAATAAACGGCAGAAAACAACAAGAATGGAACTGTATTTGAGTAAGTTATCCTGTTCATAAGTATCATCATTGTGTAGCCTACAATCTTTTTAACTAAACCCACGGAAATGAACACAACTTCCTCATAGCCTTGAGGTCATTTTGTTAGCACCAACAAAAATAATAATAACCAAAAAAATGCAGTATATAATTATCTTTGAAAGTATGTTCCTCAGCTGAGATCCCGTAGTCTTATTTTTTTTCTTTCGTTTTTATATCCCCACAGTGCTGATTCTTTTGTTGCCAGTGACTCAGCTGTCAGTCTCTTTGCAAATCCCCTGCCGAGCTCAGTTGGAGGAGAGGGTTCAGTATGGTAAACTATTTTGGTATAAGGTCGGTAGGCTACACTGAGTGTCAACAATAACACCCAAGTGCAAACAAAACCCTTGAACTGCATTATTCTGTTTCCAGGTAACAGAGAGCAACTCTCTTGTGGGTCTTGTTATGAAGGATCTCCACAAAAACACTACAGTCCCTTACAAACATGCGGATCAGCAATATGAAATCAGGGAGGACTTGGCCCTGGTGTTTCTGTCCGAGTCAGGAGTGAAGAGTGAGGAAAAATGTGAAATTTACAGGTGCTCTGTATGGCCCTCTGTAGGTCATCGCATTCAGGAGAGTGACTATAGACTCCCACAAGGTCAGACAGAGTCTACAGCATTGCTTACTCAATGTCAGATCTCACCACTCTGTCACACATTGATATGTTGCTGAATTGATGCATTGGTGCTTTTTCTGTTCAGGTTGCCGAAACCATTTGGGATTGGAGCCAGCGCAGCACACAGCGGACATGCAGATGGGCCCCATGTCACATGTTTATTCTGTAATTGCTGTTGTTGTTCTATGTGTGGTCCTTCTTGGTGTTTTTGTACTCCTGTGCAAACGTAAAGAAAACTACTCCAGTGTATCAGTGTGAACATTTACATTACATTTACGGCATTTAGCAGTACAACAGTGTTTAAGTAGTCCTTCTGTTCCTTATACCTGAAAAGCTAGACTTACATCAACATTCAACCAAGATCCTGCCAGCTAAGATATACACCTTAACATTTCAGAAGTTAAAGTATAGACCATCATGATGGTTCATTTATGTACCATTTTCTTTAATAAATATGTACTTGAATTAATTTATAACTTACATATTGTCTGGTAATAAACGTATTGTCTTTGGTCTGCCGATAAAGAGAATTTGTTTGGTGTACATTTACCTTTTTTTATAAAGTTAGATTATTGTTGTTCTGTAAGGTGTTTAAGGACACATGAGTTGATCATAGTCTTGAATAAACTCAGGAAGGAAGTGGTCGTCACTACAGTGTTTGATTGCCATAATAAGTTATCTTCACATCTAGACTGAAACACATTCTTTGCTTCAGAACACCTGAAATAGAAGATGAGCCTCCAGCACTGGGAGCTGAATTCTAGTTTAAAATGATTTAAAGAAGTGCGTCCTTGATGTGTCCACCCAGGCCGGAAATCCACCAGAGGGAGTATTTGGGTTGAATACAAACCACTTACTCTTGATGTGAGGTCTGCACCTTTCACCAATTCTGGCACTGAATTACAAACAAAATGCAGTTTCCGTCTCCTGCTCTGCTTTGTTATTTTTCTTAAGAAAAATAACCATCTGATCCAGAAGAACTCAAGATGCACAAGGTGTTTGGGGGTAAGTTGACAACTGAAAAGCTGAAATATAAACATTTTAATCAGTTGCCTTAATTGTATGGCCTTATGATCCTATATTATTACAAAATGTTGCAGTGTTAGTTATACTGTGTATTATTTTAACAAGCTTATTTAGTATTAGTGTATGCTTAATCAGCAGAAGATCGTTAGAATGATCTAATTTTACCTAAGGTTGATGCACAGGAACCTACATGGGAAACCATTAATCATGATCATGTATTCAGTGTTTTGTAAGAATTCAGGGTCTTTATGGGTTTTGCAGTTTTATTTTTTTAAGGAAATTTGGCAAATCTTTCTAATCTTTTGCATATTTCAAAAATGTAATGAAAAATACTTTAAATTTTGTAAAACGGTGTTGGCCTAAAACATATTCTAAACATATTCTAAAACATAAAATCCACAGCAAGGCAAGTTTATTTATAACGCACTTTTCAAACAACAAAGTTGACCAAAGTGCTACAGTGCAACAGGATAGAAAAAATAAAAGCAAAACAAAATAAAATCACATAAAATTACATAAACATTGGCAAGAAATAAAATTGGAGGAACATTCAGCGAGGAAAAACAGTATTCACATATTTTTCCAGTTAAGTCACAGCATTTCATGTAATGTCAAAATCAGTTATAAAGTTTTAATGTACCGAGTTCTTGTGTAATGGTCATTTTAAATAGCAGGTAAAATGATTGCGTGTACATTGTAAATATAGCAATGCCCGTACCAGCCTAACCATTGTAAAAAAAATACCAATAGGTACATTTCTCTAGAATGGTGTATGTTGCATCCCTTAGTATAACTTGCCTTACATTTCCTGTTAAATTATGCTGAAATGAAAACACAAACGGTGGAACTCTATTTTTACAAGCTTTTTCTTTGAATCCTGACCTGTTTCAGTGAAAAGAAGAGCGTCTGCTTATATAGAATCGAAACAGGTTGTGGTCATTTGGTTTCAGTGTTCTAACCATTCCTCTTTCATAGCTTGGTAAATGTTTATGCGTACTAAAAGGGGGTCATAGTAATAAGAGAAGTGTCTCCTTGGTGCTGGAGGGTCCCTGATCTCTGTTTTTATTCTGTAATACAGCCACTTCAAATCTGGTAGAACTTCAGAGCCTCCAAACTAGAGTGTTTGCAGCTGTATGTCTGTTTTATAGCTACTCTTAGTAAAAGTTGAAAGGAAATCACATTTATTCAAAGTGGGCAATATTATACACATTTGATTACTTTGGTAACAAGCATTTAAAAAATATTTCTCAATAATCATGTTCCCTTTATAATACAAGACTGTTTCATTGTTTTTGCAGCGTGCCTCTTGGTCCTTACTTTGCACTGCGGGTTTCTGAAATGTCTGGATTCTATCCAGGCAAGCTGCAATGATGATGTTACACTGCCCTGCCAAATAAGGAACCAGACTCACAAATATCGCTATGTTATGTGGTACAAAAACCACACCGGTGTGATTAAAAGGATTCAAAATAATGTGACATTTTATAACAAGTCAGCTCCTGCATCTCTGGGAGTAAAAGAGGCCTTGGTGTTGCAGCGAGTGCAGCCGTATGACTCTGGAAAATACCAGTGCTTCTTGGCAGCAGAGATCGGTGCAAAAGACGTAGAATCATTTGTCACACTCAACGTGTCAGGTATGTGTAATTTCATTCTTAATATATCCCTGACCTTTGTGTTCAGGGGCCAAATCCCGTCAAACAGCTCAGCAACGCAACCTCTTTGGAAGTAAATTCTATTAAACCTGTTTATTGTAATATATTACATTTATTGGCTTCTTCTTCGTCAGTGACCATTTACACATGGGCACAAGCTGCTTCATGAACAGATACATGTTACTGTATTCTGCAACAGACACTGCAGGCTTAGTATCCTCTCATTTTCAGAGTGCACAACTGTGGGTCCAGCTTTGACTACCACTACAGAGAGCAAGTCTCCGTGCCCTCTTGATGTGGTGAAGATTCAAGCTCTCTGGGCCGTGGTGACGTTTCTTCTTATCTGTTTGATTAAAGTCGGCATTTGCTTCTTAACCATTCTGGTGAGTAAAGCCTTAACCATCTTCATCTGTGGTTAGTATTTGTGGCTTGATGCTTTCTCACTGATCACATTCTGTCCACAGTGGGCTGGATATTTTTTGTGGATAGTGAAAAGCTATACATGAGAGAAATGTGTGTAAGGTCCTACAGTTAACAGACCCCCTGAAAACCCTAGTTATAAAGATCAGGCATTCAGGCCTGTACCATTCTCATACAGTTTTGCAGTTGGGTGAACATGAAGAATGACTCATCTGACCACATGACTTTTCTCTTCACCACTACAGATGAGTGCCTATTGTTTTTAGAGCACTGAACTACAATATTGGTTTATGCACTGCAGGCCTGCTATAATATCCCATGTACTGACATCCACAGTTTGACTTACACAGTCTGACATCCTGATCTGACCTGCACAGTCAACTGCTCTCACAGTTACTGAATATGGGTTTTCAGAACAATTACTAACCCAATTTACTGATTTCTTTATCCCCAATCTAAACACAAATGTATCTTTAGTATAACTGCAACACTAACCTATTGGTCAGTGTTTGTGCATGAAGCTTCTGCAGCCCAATCCCCAATAATGAACTCCCTTGTCCTTCCATCTTTATAGACATTCATTGTCCCATGCAGAACACCTTCCTGGAAGCAGCTGCTCTTGCTATGTATTCTCCACTTGTTTTTTCAAGGTTCTCCTCTAGAGCTGTTGTATTGTTTTGTCTCCTACCCTCCAGTGCCCCTGAAAATACACATACCTTGTTACCTACTCTTGAACGTTTGTTTTGCCCTCGGATTCTGCACCACTGATAGCTGCACTGGCCTGTCTTCATACACTGCTGTATAAAGCTGCTCATAGTGGAACTGTCGGATCGATTTATTTGTGATAAACTACAATTAATACATGTAAATTTGAATATGCACGTGTTTTTAGGATTTTTATGTCAAAGTCAAAGTGAACTTTATTGTTGTCTCAGCTATGAACATGTACACAGTGAGACAAGACGGCGAGGCTCGAGATTTTACAGGGTACAAAGGACCCAGAGTAAACACATATAAATAAACTAGAAATAGAAACTCTAAAATAGAAGGGAAAGTACAATGTTGCATCAGCAGTCAAGTAGAAATCAACAATGCATTTCCATATATTCTCTATTTAATATTTCAAGAATTCTTACAAATGTGTTGGTTTGATCATTATTAAAAAATCTTCCATCTATTTACATACAAAAACAAACTTCTATTCTTCAGAATGATAAAAAATTACAAGTAATAGTGTTGTCTTGGCTGTTAGATGCTGTGCTCATTACTTCATGTCACTCATCATGTATTCATTACTAACAATGCTGTATGCAACACACAGTCATAATGTCTATAATGTACTGTAATGTATTGACTTGAGTTGGACTAAATCAAAATGATTTAGAAAAAGAGCTGTTTATTCTGTGCAGTAGTCATGCCTACCTGCCGTCATGTTCCCTTTAACTTGGTAAGCATTACTATGAAAAACAAGCTGCTTTTATGTATCCAAAGAAAACCATGTACAAAACAAGACAAGTTTTATCTCCTTTTTATTTCTCTCATCATTCGAACACAGCAGATTCCACTTCACATTGTGTGAAACGTTCATGATGAATGACCCTACAGTTCCAAAATGTCCCAAGTATTGATATAAAATGCTTGCAAGAAAAAGCAAGTTTTAGGCTTCTTTCTGTAAAATTATCATTTGGTTTGGGCCACACAATGTGCTAGTTTTGTTTCGTGTTTTTTTCTATATATATATTTTTTTGGACAGCAATGACATTTAGGTGATCCGCTGGTGTAGGAAAATACAAATGGAAACTTGTAACCTAAAGCACTCGTAAACTTTCCTCTGTTTGCATGTGTGATGTAAGGCGTTTTTATGCTATACATTTTTGCTGATCTGCCATTTTCCTGCTTAGGTGTTCAAGAAGATAAGAGGAAGTGGAGACGGTGTCAGAAAGCGAAGTGTCTCAAAATACTCACAGCGCAGCAGCCTCCGTGAAAGCAAATAGAAGATAAGATCAGAACATGAATTCTGAAGTTTCATTCTTTCGTTCATTCTCTCCCTATCTCTCTCTCAATTAAAAAAATCTGCACTTTGTCATGATCTGTATCTTTGTTATGTATTGTCCATGAACTTTTTTACATGTAATTTCCTTTTGTCAGCAAGTCTTCATTTACTTTCAGTGCAAAATGCTTAGCACCCGTAGTTCTCTTGCATAATTATCTTCTCGGTGCCACAGTCCTCTTAGCCATTGTCATGAGAACAATGACATGACAGCTCAATTGCACCACATCAGCCTGTCCTCTGAGGCTGACCTATTTGGAGCAGGTTAAGGCGACTCTAGCTCAAACATTCCACTCTTAACTCAAAAACAGCATCAATGTGAGCACTGTAGAGTGAATCTGCTGATTTGTTTTTTATTGTTTTGATGATCTTTGATGATCAATCGTGAATACAGAAGATTTGGGAGATGTAATTGCTGAGCATTTTCCTTTTTCTATGAGGATCTGAAATCAGTTAGTGTGAAAAATATGTAAAAGTAGAGGAAACCTCATATAAGTCCCAAATATTAAACTGCACCTTTCATTGTTAGTGAAACACCATTCATGACAAGTTGGAAGCTAGTAAAAGGGATTAAGAGCATGCAGACGTAGTGTAATCATCCACTGTGGCAAGCACCTATGCATTTAACTAGAACTCAGTATAACAGATTGTTTAATATAAGGTGTAGGCAGGCACACATTCCTGGGAAGATCTCCCTACCCCCACAGCATAAAGCTACTTGAAATGACTCCATTCATGCCCCAGAAAGTCATTGCAATTTATATCTTAAAAAGTCCTCGATTGACTGCGAGATTTAAGTGTGTCAGAAATTTCAAACCTGCATTAACTTAAACTTAAAAAGGCCTGGAGGTCATGGCATTGTCGGTAAAAGTCTTCTTTGCAAGTGTTAGTCATGCAGATTGTGAAGTGGCCGATAGATTTTCTTTCATTCTGTGACAAATATAATCCAATTTCTGCTGCACTCTTGTTCTAATGAGCTACCCTGTATGATGCCCTTGATAACTATTCAGCTACATGTTGTGTTCAGTGACCCTCCACTCCTGGATATTTTTGTCTTTGTCTTTTCTTTCTGTTAGTTGAGAGCAATGTGAACCCTTTCTTTATTAAAAGGCATGAATTTTATACTCTACTAAAAGCATTGCTAATTTTGTGAAACAGGGACTCGGGTAAAAGCACATTTCCAAAAAACAACCTGAGCACACTTACAAAAGCAGCTACTCAAGTACTGAGAGTGGAACATCCATCCAGAATCTATCAGCTAAGGAGCTGACCTTTCAGTTCCATTCTTCTCTTTTTGCATCCTTTTTTGATTAAATAAAATAATGATATTTAGAGTCTGAAATAGAGAAATAGAGCATCCCGGATTTAAAAGAATGAAACCTTTAGTAAATGTACTATAAACCACCATAAATCTATATTTTATTTAAGTACATGGAACTAGTTACTACCCACATCTGATAAGGAACAAGAATACATCACAAAAAAGAATACAGCTCTACAGCTACGCATACCCTACATACACACCACTCTGGGTGACATGTTTATATATCACCTTCATCTGCATTCAAGACTTTGGGCTGTTGTTTGGACTGTGTTTGTAAGTACTCCTCTTCCTGCAAAAACAGTATTTCTTCATTACAAATATGATTTAGGTCCTTGTTTTCCTTGACTAATGCTGTTCGCTCTCTGTGAAAGTTGAAACATTCAGGTCTGCTTTTATCTTATATGATGGATCACATTCTCCTGATTGAAGGTCCCTCAATATCATCGATAAAACCACAAAAGGTTTACAGTCAGTCCCCAACCCTGCTCCAACCCCAATTTACACCACCTGCTCCCTCTAATTCGTGTCTTCAGAAATTCCTAGCTGGAATTTGTTAGATAGATGGCTGGATGTTAAACCTCCAGGAAGGTAGATCTTCAGGAGGAAGACCACTGCTGTAGAATGAAGTGTCCATGCTGGCACTACATGTTTTACCTCATTGTATTTCATCCCTCCTGCCAACTTGGTTTAAAATATTTTTTAAATGTTCTAACAGTAAAGAAATGTCACCCAACAGGTCTTTATCAGGTATACATTTCAGAAATACATAAATAGTAATCACCTTTTAGTAGTTAATTACAAGCATAGATAATACTAATGTTTATGTTTTAAAAATACTTCCTCTCTAGGGAGAACAGATTAACATCTATATTTAGTTTACATATACGTATATGTATATATTTTATAATACACATGTCCTAATTTTATATTTCTAGATTGCATAGTGTACATTTTATACTGTACTATCTGTATAGAATTTCATAATTATTTTATTTTATCCTGCCCTATTCTATTGTTTTCTTAATTTTTGCTGTTCTTAACATTGTATTGTCCACTTTCTGTCATGACAAAGCAAATTTTCCACTTGTGAGACTAATAAAGATTTATCTTATCATATCTTAGCTTAGAACAGCCTTGTCACCTGACCTGTAACGGGTTCTCAGCAGCCCGCACTCCATCACACTGCTCCCTAGGTGCTACGTTCCTGGCTGCCCGCTGCTTCACTTGGTGAATGGGTTAAAAGCAGAGTGAGAAATTTGTGCACTGTGTGCTGTGGTGTGTTCCCTTAAGACAGAATGGTCACTTTCACTTCATTTTCACAATCATCCATGCCTTCAGGTAGGGGTGTGTGGTGATGGTCTTGGAAACTGTAAAGTCATCAAGGCACTTGCTTATGTAAGGCAGTCACCAACACTGTGTACTCCTTCAGGATGGTAGAGCCACCATAGCTTGCAGCCTCCCTAAATATGCCACAGTCAACGTGCTGAAAGCAGTCCTGAAGTGCAGAGATGGCTTCTGGCGGCCAAATCTGCTTTCTGTTTATGAACCGGTTTGACATGTCTGATGATTGGTCTGTATGCTGCAATAAGCATTGCGGACATGACGCCCGAGATGGCGGTGGGGTTTGGTCCAGTACACTCCAGGGCAGTGATGTTTGTGCAACCACGGTCCAGAATGGTCCACATATTAATGGAATTCAGGATGAACTGACTTTAAAATCTCTCTGGGTGAGAGTTTGGGAGCATGCTGACAGCTGATGGTGGTTAATTTCTGCATGAAATAAAATGGTCTACCCTCTCCAGAAGCAATGAGCAGTAACTTGGGACCAGCACAGTGTTCACACAATAGCCCTCACTGTAAGGGCTAAGCTCACTGGGTAGCCATCTCTGGAGCGCTGTTGCTGAGCGATGTCTCTGTAAAAACAAAAACAAAGTTCGCTGGAGTTGGATGTAGCCCAGTTAATAGTCTAGGAAGCAAACACTGGCGAGAAGGGATAGCTGGCTGGCTAGCGTGGACACCCCAATGCTTGCCGCGCTTCTGCTTCCTAGCACACTTCTTGTGATATCCCCATCCCCAGCCAGCGGAATTAGGTGATGCCATGGTCTAAGGGCCTGTTCCCCGCAGCAGAAACGGACACTGCATTTTCTACAGATGGTTCTCTTGGACTGTACTCAGTGTGCCATAGTAAAATGGCAATCATAGCATGTTAAGGCATGTTAAATCATTTATTTTTGATAGATATTTAGCTATGTTTGGTTTGGTGTAGCATTTGTTTATTTATTTGTTTGTTTGTCTATTTATTTATTTATGGTCAAATTTCTCTCTGAACTTTTTATTTTACACATATTTTACATGCATCTGGCCAGGAAGTGCTCTATCATGAGTTGTTTACTTTCAAAGTCTCAAAAGAGGGTGGAGCTTAGCCGTCTGCAGGCTGGAACAGGAAAAGCTGCAGCGGGGGCAAATAAACGGCGGATTGCAGAAAAACGTCAACATGCACGGACTGGTCATCGTCTTACGTAAGTTGATTGGTTGCATCATGGTTATATGCAACCGTTATACCTAGTAGACTACGACATGCCAACTGACTGTTGCGCAAAGGGGGATTTTCCCACCTTGAGAAAATGTAAACAATGAAAGTGAAAGTGACTTGTGCAGGATCCGGGGGCGATTGGTGAACGCGGGATTTTTTGGCTGAAAACTGGGCATGTTCTTTCATTCAACTGAGGAAACTGAAGCTGCAAATAGAGTTTATGAATTTTGCCCGCAGTGTGCGGTCAGCTTGGCCTGTCCCTGTCGGTGCAAGTTGAGCAGCGCTTCGCACACATCCCCTGCCCTGCGAGAGTCGAAACCGGTCTGCAGTACCGGAAAATCAGCTGGTACAAGGTTTGTGCGCACAAACAGAGACACCTAACCCCCACTGAAGGTCTTTCAGACCTTCCCAGCGGGGCTGCACCTCCTACCGCCACTGTTCCTTTCCTAAAGAGTAAACAGCCCGCCCTTGCAGAGTTTATGTGGCCTCATGAGGGCACCAAAACACCTTCAAGATGATCCAGTTGAAAGTGTCTCATTTTTTGGACTATAAACACACCCAGTAGGTATTCATTTTTAACTAAAATATACACGAAAGACTCCTATAAAAATCGCTTAAAGAAACACATTGTATATGATCATTTTCACCGTATACACTATATGGACAAAAGTATTGGGACGCCTGGTCATTACACAAACAAGAATTTTAATGACACTGCATTCAAATGTAGACATTAAAATTGGTTGATTCCCTCCCTTTGCAGCTATAACAGATTTCCCTCTTATCTGAAGGCCTTCCACAAGATTTTGGAGTTTCTGCAGGAAATTTGTGTCCAGTCATTCTGTAGAGTATTTACTGATGTCAGTCACTGATGTTGGACAAGAAGGCCTGGCTTGCAATCTCCATTCCAGTTCATCCCAAAGGTGTTGGATGGGGGCCAGTCAAGTTCTTCCACACTGAACTCCTCCAACCATGTCTTACTTGCTTTGTGCGCTGGGGCACAGTCATAGTGGAATGGAAAAGTGACTTCCCCAAACTGGTTTCACAAAGTTGGAAACATGGCATTGTCCAAAATACTGACGCATTAGATTCAAGATTCAAGATTTTTATTTGCCATTTGTGCATGAGACCAGCAGTCCATGCACATTGGAATTCTTGTGCA
>JBBPDB010022069.1:0-12314 GCA_037974465.1 Brachypetersius altus | reverse complement strand
TGTGTGTGTGTGTGTGTGTGTGTGTGTGTGTGTGTGTGTGTGTGTGTGTGTGTGTGTGTGTGTGTGTGTGTGGTCATCGGCGAGGTCTTTGTTGTGGAGTCTGACCGCAGTTGGAAGGAAAGACCTGTGGAATATTTCCGTCCCACATCGTGGGTGCAGCACCCTGCCACTAAAGGAGCTGCTCAGTGCAGTCAGAGTCTCCTGCATTGGGTGGGAGATGTTGCCCAACAGGGATGACTGCTTAGCCACCATTCTCCTGTCACTCACCACCTCCACTGGGTCCAGAGGGCATCCTAGAACAGAGCTAGCTCTCCTAGAGCTTTTTGGTGACTGCAGTTTGCTGCTTCTTTTGACACTGTTAGCTGTGGGACTGTTGTGGCTAACAAGCAGAGGAAGCTTGTCCTCCACCAATCAGAATCATACATAAATCATTAGACAGGACTCCCCAGTTGTTAAGCAAACTCGTTTAGACTTGCTTATGTGCATTCTGGAACTGCATGATATCCTGTTAACTAAACAAATATGTATGTAGAATCTTATATGTAAATAGTTATTTACTGTCTACTAAAATTAATATCTGCAAACAATGTTAATGTTAAGGGGACAACTGTAAGGAAGCACCTGTATAGAAATTCTGATTTCGTTCAGCATCCCTGGAAAGTTGTGGACACTTTATTTTCCACTGTTGTTCTTTTTATGGTAGTATGACTGTATTTGTGATACTGTGCCAAAATATGACCATTTATGTAGTTTAGTTCAAGTTTAGAAATACTGAAACAATTCAAATAAAAATATATACAGCTCTACACTAAGGTTCAAGCAACCTTTTGATCAGTTTTTGCATATGGGGATGCATAGCTGCAGACCAGTCAGAGTGCCCATGCTGACCGCTGTCTATTGCCTACAGTGAGAAGGTGAGCATTAAAACCAGGTCATGGAGCAATGAAAGTAGGCGCTCTGATCTGACGTTTTACATCATTCTGCCAGAGGAGGCAGTGTTGTGTTTGAAAATATTGGGTCCTGCGTTCATGATGTTACAAAAGATTGTTGAGACCAAGTACGTATGACGTGCCACGCTACACTGAAAACGTGGTGCAGGAATGATTTGAGGAGCGTGATAACATGTTGAGGAGCATGATAATGTGTACTTGGCCTTTTGATCTCAATCTGATCGAGTATCTGTAAGATATGCTGGACAAACTAGCCTGATCCTTCAAGAGGCCCCACCTTTCAGGACTTTCAGGATTGGTATCTGCACACCTTCACAGGTCTTGTGGAGTCCATGCCTTGATGGGTTATATCTGTTATGGTGGCATGAGTGGGACCAACACAAGATTAGATGGTTAGCAGCAGAGTTGTCATATATGTAGGTTGAATGGACTGGGAAGTGAATGGTTTGGATAGTTTAACAGTGTTTATGTATTGCAAAACAAATCCAAGGACATTCATTCTTCCTCAAATATCTTTAAATTATTTAGCTGAAAGCAAATATCTTTCTTTGTCTTCCCAACATCCTGATTTCCAGGAAAACAGCATTTAGGAAATGATGTCAAGGAGGATGTCCGAGGTCAAGGAGTTCCGGTTTAGTGAAACTTCCTGCAGTGATAACAAAGCTACCAAAACACACCAGATGTTCTTCTTCTGACACTGATTCATCCTTATTTCAGGGCTCCAGGCAAAATAAAACGCTAGGACCCATTGGCTCCTAAACATAAAATGTTTTTAGGATCTCTGTCATATGGGATATAAATGAAGAAACAGTGGTCATGGCACATTTTGTCTCCATTTACATTTACGACATTTATCAGACGCTTTTTATCCAAAGCGACTTCCATTCCCTACCTACAGGGGGCAGTCTCTCCCTGGAGCAACTTGGGGTTAAGGGTCTTGCTCAGGAACCCCGTGGTGGTGCTGAAGGTAGGATTCGAACCCGTGACCTCTTGGTCCGGAGGCAAGTATCCTACGCACCTCCACCCCCACTGAGCTACCTCCACTCCAGTTTTGTCTCCAGTTTTATGTAAAGGCTGTTAAAATGAAACAAGAAATCATGACCTGGACTAAATTGTTACCAAAGTAAAACATAGTGTTTCTTGTGTTGTTAACATTTTTTTTTCTGTATAGTTTAGAAAGCACTGTGCAACAGGTTGCTGTGTCCGGCAAATCCTGTGAAACGAAACTCCATCTGTCTGCACTGCTCTCAATAGATATGTGTCAGCTGCGAACGAGTTCTTTGATTAAATATGGATAAATGAAGAGCTGTTTGGGCACAGTTCTAGAATATTTCTAAACTGACCGCAGACATAGAATATTAGGCTTCTAGATTGACCATAGTCACCACACTGGCAGACTAAGCACTCTTTAATTACGGAGTGGCAACCGCAGTTTTCTTCTTCTTCTTTTACACCAGGGGTTACCAACCTTTTGAAACTGAGCAACTTTACTAGTACTGAGCCACACGAAGGGCTACCAGTTTGATACACTAGAACAGAGTTTACCTAAATACAATAAGATGTTTGTATTTTTTTTTGTCTGCCATATTGTGTGACCCAGGAACAGTGAATGTGGCGTCTGCCCTGTCTTTCTGTGCGTCTGGGGGCCAAAGGAGCCGGATCTTCTTAGTGATCTGATCCAAATGATCAGACTCATTAAAAAGAGCCTAAATTCCCAAACTAATCATAAACTAATCATGTGATAGTGTCGTACGAGGAGCAGGCTAGGGTTAACCGTATCTGCACATAATAAGATCTCACTTCTCCTGTACTTGTTGTTTTAATTTCTCTTTGTTGTGAGGGACAATCGGCATTGACGACTGAAATGAAAAAAATAGTGGCAAAATAAATAATCTTGTCGCGTTGGCGACCATTTTAATCGGCATCTGGAGCCCTGTTATATGTTCACTTTCATACAACAACATACTCTTATTTCTCGGTCGTATTTATTACTTGGCAGCGTGTGATCTACAGTTATATGCAAGTTTAGGTACCACTAATCAAATCACATGTTCTTGATTTTCATACTAACCTCAGCAGGCTTTTTCCTCACATACACCTGGGCTAGCTTGAAAGCTACTGTTTGTAACAATCAAACAGATACGTTCACATGTAAAGGGAAGCACAAGAGGTTTTGGTTGTAATTATACAACTAGTTTTTACATTACGAGTCAAAGGTTTTTGCAATTATTTTACATGTTGCTCACGTATTATTTACTAAAAAAATACACTTCGGTAACACAAAAATGTATGGTATTTTTACTATTTGAGTACCTTTAAGAGCCACAAATTATATTTTTAATCAGCATAACTGACCTATAAAAAGCTGCCTTATATATTTACATGTATTTTTTTTATTATTCAGACAGTGTTAGATATTTAATTACCTATTAGCTGACAACCAATGGGAGTTAGTGAGTGAATTTCAGTGTAGAATCTGACTCCACACAATCAGTTAATAGGATGCCAAACATGCACCGTTACTTATTCTTTCCTTCTTATAAAGGAAACCTGTTTCATTTGACATGTTTTTATTTATAGTTGTTCCCTCAACAATGTTCCAGTGCTTAACAAGAATAAAAACCTCCATTTTAAAAAAAATGGATAAGAGGTAAAACTGGTTTGTAAAAATGATTGACTGGAAGTTTGTCTAACAACAAAATGCTGTGTTGCCTGAAAAACACACCTGCAATACTGGACACTGTCTGGAATGAGCAATAAATACACTCGCTAGACTCTTTGTGTAGGTGGTGCTAATGTAGAGGCCAGTAAGGTGAAGTACAAGTAGGTGGTGTTTTAAAAAATGACTCATGAATTTACAGTGTATGATTTTAGTTTTTTGCATTCATCCCTACACATGGCCTGCTAACACTGCTGTGTTTTCTGTCTTGCAGACTTTTTTTGCTCCTGTTAACCAAGTATTCCCTGCTGAGGACGATGTCAACAAACATGTAGAGGACAATTGTGAGTGATGCAGCCGTACGCTTACATAAAAATATACTTTACGCTTCTTTGGGATAGTTTAAGCCTAGACTAAAATGGACCAGATATTTCCACTGATATTTGTGATAAATGTGCTAAGCATGTTTGTTCTCATTTAAATGTATTTCTGCATATTTTTATTATTTTGGTTTTAGCCTTTAAATTTCTATTTTATTTATTCTAGCTGTGTCTCACCGCCATTTCGGCGGCGCATTTCACTACTCATTGTGCTTGTGTATCTGTGTACGTGACAAACAAAGAATCTTGAATTAACCCGCCCCAGTAAAAACTAGGCGTCCCACAGGAGACAAGAGCCTATTGTTAATTTTCAGGAGAGTAGATAAAAAATGATCACCATGTTAGTATTTAGCTGAAAAGCTTTGTATATTAAGGAATTAAGGAGCAGCTGGTGTCCTAGTGGTTTTGGCGGTCACCCTGCGATCAGAAAGTCGTGGGTTTGAATCCCAAGACTGCTTGTGGCACCACTGAGATACACTTGAGCAAGGCACCCTTC
Organism: Brachypetersius altus; assembly: GCA_037974465.1. Lineage (NCBI taxonomy): Eukaryota > Metazoa > Chordata > Actinopteri > Characiformes > Alestidae > Brachypetersius > Brachypetersius altus. The sequence continues at coordinate 7,829 of JBBPDB010022069.1, read as the reverse complement.
CCACACACTGCTCCCCGGGAGCCTGGCTGCCTACTGATTCACTTGGTGAATGGCTTAAATACAGAGAGAATTTCTGATTGAAAATGAAAGTGAACATTCTGTCATATGTGTACACACCACAGCACACAGTGTGAACACTCTTAAACTTACCAAGCCAGTCCGACAGACAGCACACAATACACACACAACTCAAAAATCAATATCACTGGATTGGATAGGAGGGAGAAAGTCTCATATCCAGTGTAAACAGCACAGAGTTCTTCCTCTACATTTAACCCATTCACCAAGTGAAGGAGAGGGCAGCCAGGAACACCGCGCCCGGGAAGCACTGTGTGGGGAGGCTATCTTGCTCACGGGTACCTAAGTGGTGCCACTCACAGCCTTGGGATTCGAATCCATGGCTTTCTGATTGCTCGCCAATCTCTCTAACCAGTAGATAACTAGCTTGATGTGGGTATCAGCAGTTGCTGATGGTTATGGGATCGATATCGGACAGGATAAGGTGGTATTGTGTCACCCCTAAAGACTGCAGAGTAGAGTAGAACTTTACGGGCCCCTTGGGGCATTTCACTTTACAGATACTAGTCCAACACAAATACGCCCAGTGAATAATACACTACACAGTACCGGGTCTCTCGCGACATCACCATGAAGCTTCAGAAAACAACTGCCCAAGAAGAGACATTATGGCATCCAGGGTTAAAGCCCGGGGACCGTGATGAAGCTGCTGGAGTTCATTATGGCCATTCTGGACAATGCCAGTGAGTCCTGCAGACTCTCCAGACTAGCCAGAAGTGTCCTAGACGCAGCGCTCAGCTCTGCTAAAAGTACACGCCAGGTCTATTTTTGATTGAAGCTGCATCAAAAACCCATCAATACCTCCAGTAGTAGAAGAAATTCTCTCCTCTGCATATTTGAAATATTGATGCGTTTTTAAATGTGTAGGAGGTAGGGCTGCACGATATTAGGAAAACATGCGATACGCGATTATGTTGTTGAGTGTTGCAATAGTGATATCACATGCGATAAGTGAATAAAAACGTAGCCTTTTTAGTGTTAGTGTTTCTCCTTTGGATTTGTGGCAATATAGACTCCAGACACTGACTAGTCTATGCAGGGAAAAAATGCAATGCAACATTTTCTTCCATTTTTCCACTTCCATTTTTTTTTTAAAGAATGTACTTAAACAGAGCATTTAATGCCTCCCATAAAACATTTGAACCAGTGATCATCGTGTAAAAAAAAATCTGAAATAAATGTAAACATAATTTAATTTATAGTAAGTTCTTAGCCAGAAAAAAATAGCAAAAGGAACAATCTATAACAGCAGCACAGAAGATGAAGAAACTGCCCAGTGATTTTTTCCCCCCTCTTCTCTGTAGCACTGGTTGAAGAGTTTTGGAAAAACACCATTTATTGCAGTTCAGTCAGTTTTTTACAACATGTATATATTTTTTGAGTTGTATATATTGTGCATGTTGATATCAAGATGATAGTAAATTTGCGATATACTGTGCAGCCCTAGTAGGAGAATTAAAGTATTTTAAATCAATTAAATGTGGCCATCCATGTCATTCATAAGTGGATTTAATTGTTTGAACTCTGGCTGTAGGCTACAGCACTACAGAGCAGGAAATAACTTCACTTAACTATGCAGCCTGTCATGGACAAAGCACAAAAGTCAAGGTAAAATGAGCAAGTTAATTAAATGAAGACAAACTGCAGACAACATACGTTTCTGAAATGTTTCTGGGTGGGTATAATGGTTTGTGGAGGATGGAACGAGGCCATGTCTCAGTCGTAATGAGAAGCAGCAACGTCTGATGGAATTCCAAGGTTAATCTAACAAGGGGCAAAGGGAAGAGGGAAAAGACGTTTTCTTACTTGGATACTTATTGGTTCTGGCATTTCCTTACCTGCATACTCACCTGGCTGGGGAGATACCATGATCTCAGCCAAATTCCCCAAGTAAGGGAATCTGACTGCATTATTTCTGGTAGAGGGGGGACTAGTGAATAGGAGAGCAGGCAGCTGGATGTCTGGTGGTTAGGGAGTTGCCCCTGTTGGAAGGTTGTGGGTTTGAATCCTTGTTCAAGGATACCGTGCCCACACACTGCTCTCTGGGCGCTGTGTTTCTGGCTGCTCACTGCTTCAATTTGAATGGGTACAAATGCCTGGCAACTGACTGCTTTACTTACTTGCTTACTTCTTATTCAGATTTATTTAGAGGAAAGGCTGGTTATGCCATTTAGCGAATTCATTAAGCACTGGGATATTCCTCCACTGCATGACAGTTTCACAGTTATGCTGCCTATTGTCTAAGCCATTGTTGTCTTAATATCTGTCAGAGATTTTTGCCGGAAAATATATTTGTATGCATGTAGGGCATTGTTTTATTTATTTATTTATTTATTTATTTTTAATAACCATTGCATGTAAAACATGGTGGTTTTGAGTAGTGAATAAAGTGACTGTATTTGCATTGTAGACGTTTGGGCACCTAGCTCCATTCACCGCCACTGTAAATGTAAAAGGGCGTCATTCCAGTCTGTATATTTTCAACTTTGAACATTTGAAATAGAAATAGAAATAATATTAAAAATAAATCTCTGTGGAAAAAAGATGCCCTAAAGTGACAATAAATATTATAGTGTCATCTCAGGCAATTAATTTAATTTATTGTATTATATTTTATATTTCATCATAGAAAAGTAACAGGTCTGAGAGTAACAGGGTTGACGATTTCAAGCTAATTTGCCTCTAGTTAGCTAATGTTCAAGGTCACAAGAGCAGATGTCATACAGTTTGAAATGATATTACTTATAGATATCAAGTTACAAAAAATATTTATTTAATTAATATGTTAAAAATTGATAACAGGAAGGACACAGTATGATGTCCCCACCCCAACAATCTCATAAAACAACAAAATTCTATAGAAGAGAGAAACGTACTCGTGTTTTAAATGTTTGAAATCCTCTTCCTGTAAATGGAGTAACTTCCTGTAAATGATGTCACTGCTGGAATGTGCCATTAGTTCACAGGGGTTTTTTTTTATGTCGGTAACAGGGTTGACTTGAAATCAGGGGACATGAAAACTGATTTAAATTTTATATGTACGCAAAATGTACCGATTCCACAGAATGACCCAAAGGTTCTTCCTCCAAAGTTAGAAGCATGAGAACGCCATTTTAGCAACTCTGCTGTGATTGGCTGATTAATGTGACTTCCCTCCCTCAGCTAAACCCCGCCTCTAAACAGCAACTACAGTGCCGGAAATCGTTTAGAGCTCCTAGATCTGACCCGAATGAGGATTGGAGAATCAAACACTACTATTTCTTAACCCAAAGACACAAGAAGAGAGGTGGAGTAACTGAAACCTGAGAGAAAGAAAAAACAACCAAAACAAAAATGGCTAAGCTAGTAAGCTAACAGGCTTGGATGGATATCAAAGTCTTTCTGTGTTGACTTAGACGATTTAGAGCCGTGTAGAGTAAATAAGTGAACATGAAAGAAGTCACAAATTAAGAACAAATGCTTTCTAACATGCCTTATCCACTGTACTACTAAATCCAGTTTCTGCACTTACCGTTGGCGTGCCTGACAGGAGGGGATTAAACCCCACGGTATGAGCTTGAAATAGTACTTCTGGATAACATGGAAAAGGCCACCCCCTGGATGTGCCTGCATCCGTAGCGAAGGTATAATGGCTGTAAACAGAGAGGGAGTTTTCTCAGGGTTTATCTGAACCAACAGCTTTGGAATAAAGTGCTGTATTTGGAGCTGAAGGGATTATACAAACACTTGATAAAAGTGGATCTGTGTTTTGAATCAGATCTTATTTCGCCTGGCCCAGTAGCTTATTTCACACAGCCACTGGCATGTTCTGCTGTAGGCACGCTATATGGACAAAAGTATAGGGACACACCTGTTCTTCAGGGTTTGGACAAGATCCATAACTTCCAAACTTACTGCTTCCATATACCAAGACATTATGAACAACACCATGCTACCAACTTTGTGGACATGGTTTGGGTAAGAACATTTTTTATTCCAGCATTACTGTGCCCCAGTGCACAAAGCAAATTGCATAAAGACAAGTTTTGGATGAGTTCAGACTGGAATAACTTAACTGGCAAGCACAGAGCCATGACCTCAACCCCATCCAACACCTTTGGGATGAACTGGAACAGAGATTGTGAGCTAGGCCCTCTCCAACACCAGTGCCTGACCTTATAAGTTCTATACAGAATGATTGGGCACAAATTCTCAGACTCTTGTGGAAAGCGTTCCAAGAAGAGTGGAAGCTGTTATAGCTGCAAAGTGAGGACCAGCTCCATATTAAAGTCTATGTAAATGCAATGTCAATGTCATTTAAGTCCCTGTTGGTGTAACGGTCAAGCATTCCAATACTTTGGTCCATATTAGGTAGCTGTTATAGTACAATGCAGTGTTATAAGTACTGTCCTGTATTACACTGTACATCAGTGGCTCCCAAACTTTTACAGAAAGTCTAATCATACGGAGTGTTTAAAGAGTGATTGAATACTGTAGAACCTGCTTGTGATCTTTATTATTAGCTTAGACAAGACTGCTCTTTTAAATCAGGGTCGCTGGGTCCCAGCACTCACAGGGCAAAAAGTGGAGAAACACCCTGGACACACAGATAGGACCCCCAGGAATTGAACCCTGGACTTTATGGCTTTGAGGTGACTGCACAAACCACTGCACCAGATGGTTTTGAATCATTTTGTTATCAGTGGGGGTTAATCAATGTGTCAATATTTATGGCACCAGTAAATGATACTATATGGAAAATATTACACTATATGGACAAACGTATTGGGACTTCTGTCTTTACATTAATGACATTGCATTCGGATACATAGACTTTAATCTGGAGTTGGTCTCCCCTTTGCAGCTATAACAGCTTCCACTCTTCTTGGAAGGATATCCACAAGATTTTTGAGTTTCTGTGGGAGTTTGTGTCCATTCATTCTGTTGAGCAATTATAAGGTTGGGCACTTATGCTGCTTGAGAAGGTCTGGCTCGCAATCTCTGTTCCAGTTCATCCCAAAGGTGCTGGATGGGGTTGAGGTCAGATATGGAGTTGAGGTCAGCATGAAAAACTGTGGTTTCTGATGATTATAACATTTTTTGTTGACCTGTGTAATTAATCTCTATTTATCATCATTATCATTTTGACTGAACCAAATGCATTTCACATGAAACCAATCAACAATGTTTTAAGAAAAATAGAAATGGCTTACATCACAGAACAAAGGATTTTTGAGATTTACAGCCACATTAAATACTTGCAACGAGTTTAATAATACATAAAACAAAGAGAATGTGTGAGGGTGGTGGGCCTACAGACGTTTTAATCAAAATATGAATATTTGAAACTGAGTGATTGAAAAGTCTACCAAAGTGGATCAGTTAGTTGTCTTAAGGACAAATTCTCCATCTAGCTGAGACAGACTGAGAGTGAGTGAGTCATGAGTGTGTGTATGTAGGCTGCATGGGAATAATAAATACCAGTGGATTAATGGCAATGCTTACTTTTGTTAATGTGAGAGAATCATTGCACCAAGGTTGGCAGTCTAGGCCTCAGGTTTTATCAATAGCCTCAAGTTTTGACTCTGTTAGGTCTTAACTTTGAAATGTTATATTTTTATAATGCATGCAAACTGAAAAAAACACCTCCAACAATTTATTTTGGACTTTTAAAAATGACTGTTTTTAACTATCGCCATTATAATTTGTCTTGCGCGCTCCTTCGAGGCAGTCCACACACCCACACACTTTGGAAAACTCTGCCCTGCATAAACCCATAGATCACAGGAGGTTGGAAATGTGCACAGAAAGGGCAGTCAATCTAAAGTCCTTCAGTTAGACAAAGTGCTAATGGTCTATTACCCAACATCACTAACCCAATCAGGCTGTAATGTACTTCATCTCATACTTTGTGAAGTTAGCTGAGTCACCATCATTTACTGAATTAATCATGTATAAGTTTTATCCCATTAAACCTACACTTATAGGGACAAAAGTATTGGGACACGGGACCATTAAACCAACAGGGACTTTCATGATATTGCATTCAAACACATAGACTTTAGTATAGGTTTTGTAGTTTCTGTGGGAATTTGCGTCCCTATATTCTGTGGAGCATTTATGAGAGACACTGATGTTGAATGAGAAGGTCTGGCTCACAATCTCTGTACCAGTTCATCATAATGATGTTGAATGGGGTTGAGGTCAGGGCTCTGTGTGGCCAGTCAAGTTCTTCCACACTGAACTCATCCAGCATGTCTTTATGGACCTCGCTTTGTGCACTGGGACACAGTCATGCTAGAATAGAAAAGAGCCTTTTACTAAAGATGGAAGCATGACGTTCCCAGAATGTCTTGGTCTGCTGAAGCCTGGCCCGAACCCTGAGTGCCATTTAGTCTATAGGCTGTCCATAGAGTGTATATGAATAGAGTTTAAAATGAGCGTGAGTTTAATGGTTATTGGCACTGCAATGCGATGTGCTGTGTTCTGTTTGTGATGTAGAACTTTAACCAAAGACCACGTGGATCCTCATGCTGGCTAGTCTTGCTGGCTACAGATCAGGTAAAATCAAGGAAAGAAGACAGAAGAGGAAGACTAATTAGGCTGAGACTGACAGATTTTTGAGGATTCTGGTCATTTCTTATTCTTCCCATTGTATCAAAAAACGACTAGAAGCTGTTATACAACATCCTTGAGAGAATTCTTATTGAATGGGGGTGGTGGGGTCAATGAGGCTAAATGGCTTAATAATGTAATTTTTTTTTTAAAATTTGCATTCAAGTATTTTCTTCCATTTTGGAAAGTAGGAGAAAGAGCTACTTAAAATTCATGAAAACATACCCACAGACAGTGTGTGCTGATTGGTCACCAGAACACCAGCTGTCCTTAGGGATTCAGTTGACAAATATTCTGATTTGTACTTAATCGGCCCCTTCAGTACTATTTTAACTGCCACAACAAAACAATAACACACTGTGAGTTTGTAGTGTGTTGCCAAGCCATTGTCATTAGTGCTTGTGTTCTTGGGTTGAGTTTGTTAATGGATGAAAGGTGTTCTAGTAGCTAGCAGTTTTGCCAGAATCACAAAAACAATCAGAACAACCTTACACTATACGGACAAAGGGTCTTTAATGGCATTGCATTCAAATACATCAACTTAAAAATGGAGCTAATGTCCTCTTTGCAGCCAGAAAAGCTTCCAATCTTCTTGGAAGGCTTTCCACACTATTTCGGAGCTTCTGTGAGAATTTGTGTCCATTCTTTCTGTAAACCATTTATGTGGTCAGGCGCTGATATTGGATGAGAAGGCCTGGCTCACAATCTCCATTCCAGTTCATCACAAGGGCCAGTTAAGTTCAGCAACACTAAACTCATCCAGACATTTCTTTATGGAGCTTGTTTTGTGCACTGGAATAGAAAAGTTCTTCACCAAACCGTGTCCACGAAGCTGGAAGCATGGTGTTGTCCAAAATGTCTTTGTATGATGATGCATTAAGATTGACCTTCACTGGAAGTCCAGGGGTGTCAAACTCCAGCACTGGAGGGCCGTGGTCCAGCAGGTTTAGGTGATTTCCCTGCTCAGAAACACCTGCTTCACTTCGCAAGTTACTTGCCAGGTTTAATGAATGAGTTTGAGTAGGAGAACCATGAAACTCTGCTGAACACTGACCCTCCAGGGCCAGAGTTTGACACACCTGGTATACATTTACATTTACATTTCCAGCATTTATCAGATGCTTTTATCCAAAACGACTCCCACTCCCTATCTACAG
>JBBPDB010022051.1:0-12318 GCA_037974465.1 Brachypetersius altus | reverse complement strand
TGTTCACACTGTGTGCAGTGGTGTGTTCACGTATGACCGAATGATCACTTTCACTTTCACACACACACACACACACACACACACACACACACACACACACACACATTATTCTGCTTCCACTGACATAATGCTTTCACAAGTACTGTCTGTAAATATTATTAATGTGTGTGTGTGTTTGTTTCCAGGCCCACCTGGTGGCAGCATTTGAGCAGAGTTTGGCCAACATGACCATAAGACTGAAGAGCCTTACAATGACTGCGGAACAGAAGGTACACACACACACAAACAGACACACATAGTCTAAACACACTCTAAGGCTATATATGATTATATACATTTAGAAACTTTTCTCCGTAATGCCTGTGTGGTTAAAGCCCCTTTCTAAAGGCCTTGCACAGTAGATTAGGGCTTCTGCGAGTAACATTTTACATTTACATTTTACGACATTTATCAGACGCTTTTCTCCAAAGCGACTTCCATTCCCTAACTACAGGGGACAGTCTCCCTGGAGCAACTTAGGGTTAATGGTCTTGCTCAGGGACCCAGTGCTGGTGAGTAACGCCACATAGTTACACTCTCTGACTCCTTTTTTACATTAAAGTGTATTATCACACCAAAGTGAATACAAGAACTGAAGGTAGGATTCGAACCCGTGACCTCTTGGTCCAGAGGCAAGTATCCTACCTACTGAGCTACCTCCACCCCCACAATGTAACTATGTTACACCCTCACAATGTACAGTGTAACTATGTGAGTAACGCCACATAGTTACACTGTCTGACTCCTTTTTTTACATTAAAGTGTATCATCACACCAAAGTGAATACAAGAACTATTCACAACACAAAGTAACAGACTGTTGAATGATAGCGGGGAAGACATACAGCTCTAATTAACGTGAATCAGACCTAAGGACATGCTTTAGGACACAGTATCACACTATGTTAAAAACTTGGACTCCAAATATGCTTTGAACTGTTCCTTTAACTACCAACCTGATTAGGAAAATGAATTAACCAATCTTCCTTGATTTATAGTGGTACCCTGGAGGTTATAGGTAGGTCACTGACTGTAGAGCTGTGTCACTGGGTTTCAGTCAGGTCTGGATATGTCGCTCACGGTAGAACCGTCTCTGTGTGTTTGTCAGGACTCTGAGCTGAATGAACTGAGGAAGACGATTGAGCTTCTAAAGAAACAGAACGCTGTGGCTCAGGCTGCCATCAACGGAGTTATAAACACACCTGAACTCACCTGCAAACCCGAGCGCACAGGTAAGAGAGAGAGACTCAGCTTCGTGCTGACAGCCTCATCTCAGAGTGTGTGGAGATGTTCAGTTACATCTCACACACATGGCTTCTGACTCTGTATGGCACACTGTTTGTTTCTGCACACTGTATGTATTAGCTGTGTGTTATTTGGCTATGTTGGTTCTAGTGCTTTGTCTTTGGTTCTGTGGATTGGCATTTGTGTTTTTCGTTCTGCAGGTTCTGTACAAAATTTGTGTGCAAGTTCCAACAACTTGCCATATGTGTTCTGTAAGATCTAAATGGCATGTGCCTTTAGGTTCTGCAGTTTTTAATTGCTGTCCATCTGAGTTTTATTTGGCTCTGCACGCTTTAACGGTTCTGTGTGTGTTTTCCGGTTCTGCAGGTTCTAATGGTTCTGCGTGTATGCAGCCGGACCTACGTATGCGCAGACAGCACTCCTCTGACAGCGTGTCCAGCATCACCAGTGCAACCAGTCACTCCAGTATGGGCTCCAACATTGAGAACACAGACAACAGCAGCAAAAAGAAGAAGAAGAACTGGGTTAGTGTCTCTCTCACACACACACACACACACACGTATACAAACAAACGTATACACACACACGCGTAACACATTTAACCTGCTCAGATACTTAAAACCTGGGGAGAAAATGGACACATTTATTAATTTTAGTTAAAGTTAATGTTAATGTTTTATTTGTTGTTTTTTTTGTTTGCTCTGCTGGCTACAGCTCGTGTCTTGTGTTGGAACAGAGGAGTCTGATGATGAATATGTATGTGACAAAATGAAAAATATGTGCACACATTTACACATTTTGTGTGGCCATCGGATGAGGGTCATTAGGCTGTTTCAGTCATGCTGTAGATTTGCAGTCGATATTGTAGGCCATTATGTAGATACTGTAGTAATAATTATGCTATTACTTAATTGCTCTAAGATTATTATAGAAATTATTATAGAGAAAAATAGTGAAATAGTAGTTGATTATTATAGAGAGACATTTCTGTTTTTTATTAGACAAGTGTGTGAGCTGTGTTTGAGTCCTATGTGAGTTATGTGTGTTGTGCAAGAGTCATGCATGTGTTGTGTGTGTGTTATTCCCATAGATGATAGTTCTCAGAGCCTCGTGGTGACCTGTGAGTACACCTGTGTACAGAATGTGTTTCCCAGTTAACCCTGATGTAGTCTATCAGCCAAGACATGGTTGTCCCCAAAATGGACAAAATCTTGTTCTGGTGGGTCTAGATAGTGAGTCGTACATTGTCAGAAACCACATAAGCAAGTTTATTACAGATCCCCAAAGACCTACAGATGGTCTCTGGTGAGTGTGTGACGATTTAGGCAGTTGGCACCATGTAAATTACTGGCTAGCTACATTTCCCTTGTAGCTAGAGCACTAAAGCCAAAGATGCTGCAGACATCCAACATGTCTTGACTATGTGGTTTTTCATCAAACTATTGCTTAAATAGGTTTGTCCAACAGTCACGTTATATTTTTGATGGATTAAATAATAGGTGCAGCTGTACTTAGAGCTGCACAATATGAAGAAAATATCAGTATTGCAATTTTACTGCTACATACTGCGATTGCGATGCCTTTATAGAAGGGCCCACATTATCACTTTTCCGGAAAAGTACTCCCACAAAGTACATATATTCTGATTACAGCAGTTTAGATCCGGTACCAATTCTCCAGCACCTTTAACAATAAAAAATTAGACTTTTGTTGGTTGGATGGTCACACTGTCAAAAACACTGTGATTGTTTAGAGGCTTGTATGCATATTGTAGCCTGATATCAGAATTGCAAAGATCGAAATCAATGTATTGTGCAGCACTATCTGTTCTAGCTTGCTATACTACGTTTCTCACACACAGACAACCACACACACACACACAGACACACACTCACACACACACACACTCACACACACACACACACACACACACACACACACAGGCTGAAATGTGCTCTCTGTGTCTCTCTGTTCGCTGGCGTGGCTCTGGCAGGTGTATGAGGTAAGAATGTGCGTGTTTGCGACCCCTGCTCAACTCCCCCTGGCTAACCAGCTTCATGCTGTGCTGCAGCACTAACCCTTCCTTCAGCCTGGTAGCTTTAGCTCCCCCTGCTGTCTGCCTTGCTCGTTCTCATTTGCTTCTCACTCTTCCCTTTTTTAAAGGTACGATGGGATGTTTTGATCCAGGGGCTCTCTTTCTCTCCTTAAACATTCTTAAGCCGACTTGCCCACTGGGGTGGGTTTAATGCACATATAGAGCTGGAACTGTGCCTCAAAGGAGAGCCGGACCCAAAATTCACCTACAATACTGCTACTACTAATTCGTATTATTATTATTATTATTACTATTATTATTATTATTATTATTACTTTATTATTATTATTACTTTATTATTATTGTTATTGCTATTATTATTATTATTATTATTATTATTATTATTATTATTATTATGAAAAATGAAGAAGGGCAATGATGTAATCAGCAGAATCACAATCAAAAAACACAGTAAAATAGACTGTATAGTGTATAGCAATATGAAATATCTACTATTGGAACCTTTATTGGAAATACTTACAAAATAGGTGCCATTTGTAGATTTACAGTTACGGTTACACAAGGTCAGTGTTTCTAATAAAGTGGGCTGTCACGGGAAGCCTGAGGTGGGTGCTTCTGAAAAGTGGCCCCTGAATATATATAGAAACGGTAAAGTGTACAGAATCCTGCCCTTGCATATTATTTCTTTCTTTATTGTTTCTTTTTCTCTATTCTTCATTTTTCCCTCCCTACACTCTTCCCCTCACTCCTTCCAGCGCTCCCTTCGCTCTGTATGGATTTTACGTTTCTCCTCTCACTCTGTTTTCTCTTTCTGTTCTGACAGCTGCGGAGCTCCTTTAAACAGGCCTTCACTAAGAAGAAGTCCCCGAAGTCAGCCTCTTCACACTCAGACATCGAGGAGATGACCGACTCCCTGCCCTCTTCCCCTAAACTCACCCACAATGGCTCTACCACCTCCACCCCGCTACTCCGGAGCTCACACTCCAACTCACTGTACGCAGTATGCAGCATGATATGTGTGTGTGTGTGTGTGTGGATATATGCAAAAATGTTATATTTTAATTTAACTATTATCTGTGAGTAATTCTCCACTATGCATTATTCAGTGTCTATCAGTGAATGATTTAGTGTCTACCATGAATTATTCTGTATGTAGCGTGGATTATTCAGTGTCTACTCAGTATAATGAAGAAAAGAGAATAATGAATTAAATAATTAACTGCTGGATTTAGGCTGATCCAGAACTTGGCCGTTAAAGGGGTTAAAGTCCAGGGACTGTGTGCTGTGTGTGTGTGTGTGTGTGTGTGTATGTGTGTGTGAGATCAGGTCTGTTCTGTGTGCAGAGTGTGTGTGTGTGTCATTTCTGTTCTGTGTGCTGAGTGTGTGTGTTTTGTTGTCCTCAGGCTGCAGGACTGTTTTGAAGGGGAGGCTGAGACGGTCATGCAGTTGCGCAGTGAGCTCCGTGAGAAGGAGATGAAGTTGACGGACATCCGGCTGGAGGCGCTAAGTTCTGCCCACCAGCTTGACCAACTGAGAGAGGCCATGAACCACATGCAGGTAATCCATGAAACACATGAACCCTCCATAAACATACACAACACACACATCCTCAACACAAGACTCAACTTTCCATCAGATTGAAATCATAATAAAACATCTTGCTTGAACCCAGAGGAGGTCTGGACTAAAGATAGGTTCTGAAAATGTGTGTGTGTGTGTGTGTGTGTGTGTGTGTGTGTCTGTGTGTTAGTCTGAAATAGAGAAGCTGAAGACGGAGAACGATCGTCTGAAGTGCGAGAGCCAGGCGAGTGGACGAGTATCATCTCAGAGTTCACACTCTAACCCCGCCCACACACACCCCCCAACAGTCGGCCTGTCCCAGCACAGCCTCAACCTCACGGAATCCACCAGCTTCGGTAAGCGCAGCGGGGAGGGGGTGTGTGTCAGTCATAGTTTCAGTGTCATAATCTTATAGACACTCTGACCTAAAGGCAACTTAAAGGACCCACATGGTCTTATTCTCTTCCCCTGAGCTCTACTTATGACAACTGTGAGATTTTATATCCCAAAATAAGTTCAAATGATCTTCTCCAAATATGTGTGGTCTGGGCGGAGCAGCTCAGGGTCCGCTATTCTGAAATGTGGAAAGAAGTAAAAAAAGAGTGTGTTATGAGTGTGTCCACACTTTAGACTGGTTACTGTGTGTGTGTGTGTGTGTGTGTGTGTGTGTGTGTGTGTGTGTGTGTGTGTGTGTGTGTGTGTGTGTGTGTGTGTTTACTCATGCTGATGCTCTGCTCCTGTCTCAGACATGCTTCTGGACGACGCAGGAGGGGACGGTGTGTTCCGGAAAGAGGGACGACATGTGAAGATCGTGGTCAGTCTGCAGGAGGACGCTCCATGGAAGGAGGTCTGTTCTAGCAAAACAAACACACAACTTTGACTGAAGGTGATAAGAAGCAGATTTTTGCTTCTTATTCCCATCTTACTATTAGATATTTAATTAAGTCACATTAAAGCATGCATATATATATATATATATATGTGTGTGTGTGTGTGTGTGTGTGTGTAAAATAATAATATATAATAATGTTATTTTTAGGTAATTATTTATTATATTTATTATTTAAATGCTTTTGGTAGTGTATATTTTAGTTTATTTGAATTTGAATCTGATTCAGGACTGCAGGCCACGGGATTTCCTGATTGGCTGTATTGGGGTCAGCGGTAAAACCAAGTGGGACGTCCTGGACGGGGTGGTGAGGAGACTCTTTAAGGTGAGGACACTTTTTTACAGCTTTAGAAAGGAGTTTCGTAAACAAGTTCACACAATGTACACCAGGATATGATTCTTTAAAACAAGAAAACATACATTCAAGACACAGACAGACCTTTTTACAGTTTGAGGACATTTCATGAGGGTCAGAACTCGGAACTGCATCGCTTTGTTGCTGCTTTCGTTAATTTAACAGCTGTTAAGAATCCCTCTGTTCAGTCTGTGTTTCAGAGACAGAGATGGTGATCAGAATAGTGTTCTTCCTCTTTCAGGAGTACATCAGACACATAGATCCTGTCAGTCACCTCGGACTGGCCTCAGACAGTGTGGAGGGATATCGCATCGGGGACGTACACAGACCCAGCGGAGCAAACACACCAGAACTACTTCCCTGTGGATACCTGGTGGGGGAAAATGACACCATCAACATCTCTCTGAAAGGTACAGACACACACACACACCTAATTATATATACACACGCACACACACATTTATCATTTATTTATTTATTTTTTAATCTTGACATTTTATTTAGGACGTCAATCTGTTTTGTTGTTTTTGTCTTGTGTGTGTGTATATATAAATATATATATATATATATATATATTTGTGTGTGTGTGTGTGTGTGTGTGTGTGTGTGTGTGTGTGTGTGTGTGTGTGTGTGTGTGTATCTGTGTGTCTTCTCCAGGTGTGCGCTGTGGGTCAGTAGATGCTCTGGTTTTTGAGACGCTGATCCCGCGGCCGGTTCTGCAGAGGTATGTGTCTCTGCTGCAGGAACACCGCCGTCTCATCCTGTCAGGTCCGAGCGGAACCGGTAAAACACACCTGGCACAGCGGCTCGCAGAACACACTGTCCTGCAGGAGGGGGGCACACCCAGCGACGCCAGCATCGTCACCTTCAACGTAGACCACAAATCCAGCAAGGTAACACACACACACAAAAATACTGTATCTGATTTATTTGTCAGAATCCAAAATTCAATCAGAATCCAAATAAATCCTACAAATAAAGGACTGAAAATAGGTCAGAATCAATATATAATCTGGAAACAATCCCTTACAAAATAGATTTTTTTTTCATAATTATGATTGGAATCATTATGAAAATCAGAAGTGATTCAGAAAGAACAGTGCAGCTCTTTATTTGTCTGTATTTCTCTGATTACCATCCCAGGAGCTTAGGCAGTATTTGGCCGCTGTGGTGGATCAGTGCTCTACAGGACCAGCCACTGAAGCTCCTCTCGTCTTAATCCTGGATAACCTGCACCATGTCAGCTCTCTGGGGGAGATCTTCAACAGCCTGCTCAACTACAAACACCAGCACTGGTGAGACACAAACACACACACACACACACACACACACACTCTCACAGTCGCAAATATGCATACATACACACACACACACACACACACACACACACACACACATACACACACTCTCACGCATCAGTGTTGTATAAACACAAACAACCTTTCCATGACACCAGGGAAAACATTCATTCTCACGCAAACAAACACACAACACACACACGTGCACACACAATTATCATAGAAAAAAAACCATACATACATATATATATATATATACATTCACATGGAACTTATATATGAAAACTTTATATTTTTAACTGGTCTCTGCGTGTTTGCAGCCCGTACATCATTGGCACTATGAGTCAAGCCACCTCCTCGTCTCCAAACCTGCAGCTTCACCACAACTTCAGGTCAGTGAACATCCTCCTCCAAAACACGGAACTCTGAGTGTTCAGCTGCAGCACATCATACAGAAAATATAAACAGTATAAACTGCATTAGGAGTGTGTGAGGTTCAGGAGCAGTGTGCTACTTAAATTCACTTCCACTGCTCCACTGCATGACCACTAGATGGCAATCACTTTAAAATTGAACCCACTCGGATTACATTAACACAGATTTGGAATTGTCATTATCATCATAATACATAAGATGCTCTTTTTTCAATAGAAAATACAATTACATATTCTAATAAATTAATTAATAATAAAACAACTATTTCCTTGACACCATACATTCTCTGAACCAGGTGAATTTCTCTTTGTGGTGGATCAGTAAATCTTATTTTACTGCCAGGTTGCAGCTGAGTTTTTTTATTTATTCATTTGTCTTTGGAGCAATATGTTTATACTCGAGTCGTTTATATAACGTGTGTGTGTGCAGGTGGGTGCTGTGTGCAAACCACACAGAGCCGGTGAAAGGGTTCCTAGGCCGGTTTCTGCGCAGGAAGCTGATAGAGACAGAGATCGGCAGCCGGAGCCGCAGTCCAGACCTGGTGAAGATCATTGAGTGGATCCCAAATGCCTGGCTCCACCTCAACCGCTTCCTGGAAACACACAGCTCCTCTGATGTCACTATCGGTGAGAAACAGGACAGAACTAAGACAAAAGATTTCATAAATCTGTATTTTTTGTATTTATTTATTTTGGATACTTAATTGGCTGAGTTTATTATTCATTTTAATAATTATTAACTAAAATAAAACTTCAAAACCAAAATAAAAAATAAAGTTTTGCTGAGAAACAGGTTTAGTTTTGTTTTCAGTGCAAGAAGAGAAGTCCTTCTGTCAAACCCTAAACAGCCAGTAGGTGGCACTGCTCTGAGTGCCTTAGCTGAGCGCACTCTAGTGCTGCTCCTTCAGCACTGACACCAGTATTCAGATTGAAAACCTAAACTAAACCAAACTGACTAAATCAGCCTTATTCACAACGGAATCAAACCTAAAACTGAAAAAAGCAGTTAACCAAAATTGAATAATTACGATTAATTAAGAAATAACAACATGACCTGAAAGCTAAATAATGAGTACAATAATTTTAAATTGGTAATGACTCTGAAGGCGTCCTATTGTGTCCTGCAGGTCCGCGGTTGTTCCTGTCCTGCCCGATGGACGTGGACGGATCACGGGTTTGGTTCACTGATCTGTGGAACTACTCCATCATTCCGTACCTGCTAGAGGCTGTCAGGGAGGGGCTGCAGGTAAGACGAGGAGGGAGAGGCGTTTAGAGGGCCGTAGTATTAAAGTTAGTGTCACTTTGCCATGTGTGTGGCATCTAAAAGTACATCACATTATGCCTTTCAATATCTTAAAAGGCCCAAATAATTAAAAATGAATAATTATTTGGGCCTTTTAATTATTTGGGCTTCGGTTTTGTTTTGAAAGGGGTGTTGGGTTTGGTCCTGGTTAAAAGTCATATGTACCTCTCCCCTAGCTGTACGGCCGCAGAGCACCATGGGAAGACCCCGCCCACTGGGTGATGGAAACGTTTCCATGGGGTTCAAGCCCCATGCACCCTGATTGGCCAGCTCTACTGCATCTTCGCCCTGAGGACGTAGGGTTCGATGGATATTCCGCCTCCAGAGAGGGCGCCAGCAAGCAGAGCACTCAGAGTGACAGTGATGCTGATCCGCTGGTGAGAAAACACACTTTTGTTCTGAAAATGTTCTAAAAATAAACACACTCACGAACACACAAACACTCTTCTTTTCTGTCCCCTCAGATGAACATGCTGATGCGGCTGAAGGAGGCGGCAAACTGCTCCAGCCCGCAAAGTTACGACAGCGACTCCAATAGCAACGGTCGCCATGACGACATCCTCGATTCCTCCCTGGAGTCCACGCTGTGATGCTCTGCTCTGCCTCCTTGTGTCCTCAAGACAAGTTTCAACGAATGTTTTTCTCCCCCAGGCAGCCGAAGCCAGATGCCGATTTCTCATCTGCCTCCCTTTAAGGGTGCTGGAAACCCGATCAGAGAAAAAAACGTTTTCCTAAAATAAAGGAAAAAAGGACAAGAACTGCACTACCCATAATTCTGAGGGAAAGAACGCATGGTTCTCAAAAACAATACCTCATCCCTTCTCTCAGCTCCTCTTGCTGTGATATTAAAATGATAGATTGGTGGAAAATCAAATTTACAAAAGTGCTTAGCTTAGCTAAAGACAGCAACTTCAGCTATAGTGAGCCTGTAAGTACATGTTTACAGCGTCATACACTGTCAGAAACCACATAAGTGAGTTTTCTGAACAACACTGAGGAAAGTGTTTTGATTTAGGCCTGCAGTTAGCACCATGCTAATAATGTATGCTAACTTCCATTGTGATTCAGATGCTGTTCAGTATATAAAAAAGTCAGAAAAGAGATCCTTTTCAGATATCAGTCTTAAAGGCACAATAACAGAGACTGACCTTAGCAGACAATATGTCATGCAGCCTTTCACCAAACTATCACTTGAAAGCTCATCAGAGAAACTTCAGTGGAGAAACTGGTGCTGTGAAGAATGCTACACCCTGCTGGTGAAAGGTGGGAACTACATCCAGAAAAGACTGGCAGATAATGTGCGTATGGACAAACCAGTGTTCATACTTCTGACTCTGAATTGTTAATTGTGATGCTGGCCATCATTGCATATCTTCAATGCAAGGGAACTTGGCTGATTTCTGGAGACGTTTGAAATTTGAAGACGTTCTGTCCACAATACAGACTGTCCGTGTCCTTGGAACGGCCCTACACTGTTAAGAAAAAAGTGATGTATAATTTATTTTGATGATCAAAAAGAGCCTCATTTCGCATGGATCTGCTTCTCCTTGCACCAGCGCTGAACAGTTTACTCCAGGCAGGTCTCCTTTGCACTCGTTTGATGTAGCGCTCCTTTGCCCTTCTCGCTCTGGCTTCTTTTGTTCTTTTTTTTTTGGTGCTGAATCAACCCCGGTGCCTTAATCTGTTTTGTAATGTAAAACCCAAAAGGCACTATGTTTTTATACTGAACTGTAACAGGGCTCTGCTGTTCCTTCAGCCCGCTGGACTGAGGCAGCCTTTAAAGTGGCTTTATGAGGTTATTATAGCAGAAACTCCTTAGTTTCAGGCATTAAAACCACCCTTTTAACATCATAGACCTTAATGGCGGCATCACTGGGGCTGGGAAACAGTGACGTCACCAGTTAGCATTAGCACAATATTCTGGATGTGTGAAAGATGGGAGGCTTTATTTTAGGGCTCAACTGAAATACAATAATAATATGCTGATATCATTAAAAAAACAAAACATTTTTTATGTTAAACTCCAGATAAACTATACTTTACTGACTTTACACAAAAATAAACAGCTGACACTTTTACAATCTTTCGATTTAAAAATAGTAAATGACAGGGGATGGGGCTACCCAGATTTATAAACAGTTTATTACTAATTATTTCTCTTTCAGTTTTTTTGACATGAAAGCGTTAAAAGTAAAGTGCAGTTTTTTGTGTTGACTAAAATATGAAAGCATTTAAAAGCTCAGAAATAACAAAGAAACTGAGCTGTCAGTCACAACATAAAACCAGCCAGTGACATAAACATCAGTGCCAATAACAGAAACAGATATCAGCATTTTCGTACGACACCAATAAACCGTATTAAGTTAATATCAGCCAAATATCGAATTGGTTGGGCCTCTCTTTCTGTGGTGCTCTAAGACGTTTACTAATAAAAGCTTGTGGTGCTGAGAGAGCGAGAACGTCAGATTTGTTGGGTTTTATGAGTTTATACCTCATCGACCTCCAGGCCTTTACTTTGGTATCAGCGCTCAAAAGTAAAGCACGGAAGACGACTGTGTATCGGCCACGTCTCTGCAGATTCTGCAGGCCTGTCACTGCAGGAACCGGTGCTGCAGACGACGGTTCGAATCTGGAGGCTGTTTTCTGGGTTTTCTCTGATTTTCTTGTGTTCAGTCTTCACCAGGCTCATCAGTAACTTGCCTTTGTGCATGTTTAATATTGTGGCCACGTTGCTTCCTCTCTTTCTCAGCGTTTTCGGGTGTTTAGTCATCAATCCTATGCAACATCGTTCTGGATTTCAAACGGAAGCCAAATACTGTAGCTATGTAGACACTTTCAGCACTGCCGACATACATAAATATCTATATCTATATATACTGAATGTACAGTGTGTATATAGTCTGTGAATAACTCTAGGATATGTGCCTATGATTTTTCTCAGAATTCTGATGATTGATGTGTGTCACTGAGAGCACAGCTTCGGTGTGTTTTGTTTTGAAAGATTTTTTTTTTGAGTTGTGTTTTTGTGTACATGGTTCATCATGTGTAAGATACCAGTGTACATATAACATATAAGTTCTCAGCATCCTGCGTCTGCATTTTGGAGAATAATCTTTTTACTCCCTGTTTATAGCGGGGCT
>JBBPDB010022031.1:0-12321 GCA_037974465.1 Brachypetersius altus | reverse complement strand
GCAGCAGGCACAGGTCTGAGAGAAGTACATAGGCAACGGCAATGAAATTACAGTCTCTCCGACTGGCTTATTCTCCACCATCAAAAAGGCAGCTTTCAGTATGTCACATACACCACATGGACAAAAACATTGGGCCTCTAAATTACTGAATTTACTTTGAATGCAGAGCAATCTTAACGCTTCAGCATACCAAGACATTTTGGACAACTTTGTGGACAGTTTGGGGAAGACCCTTTTCTATTCCAGCATTACTGCCCCAGTGCACAAAGCAAGCTCCATAAAGACATGTGGAAGAACTTGACTGGCCCGCAGAGCCCTGACCTCAACCCCATCCAACACCTTTGGGATTAACTGGAATGGAGTCAGCTCTTCTTGTCCAGCATCAGTGCCCAACCTCATGCATGCTCTACAGAATGAATGGGCACAAATACACACAGAAACACTGTGCTTTCCAAGAAGAGGGGAAACTTCTACAGCTGCAAAAGTGGACCACCTCATATTGATGCAATGTCATTTTAATACAATGTTGGTTTAATGGTCAGGCATCCCGATACTTTGTTTATATAGTGTAGGCTTATTCAACTAGCGGCCCGTCGGACAGCCCTTTTGAAATGGCCCGCAAGACTGCCAGTAAATCACTGTGTGATATAATAAAAATGATGGGTTTTAGATCATGATTGGCTGGTAGTCCCCTGCTTCTCACTCACACACACACACGAGTGGAAAAATTATTGTAGTTTTAGCTCGGTGTTGCATCTACTCTAACGATTTTAATGGTCAGAGTTCTTGTTTAGAACCGAATGGTGTTAAAAATGTTTGTGGTTAAAGGGGTACTGACACAGTGCTGGACTGGCCATAGGGCATACCGGGCCGATGGTAAATTTGGGCCGGCGCGGATTCCTGGGTAACTCAGTGGTGCCACGAGCAGTCCTGGGATTCAAAACCATGACCTTCTGATCTCAGGGGCAACTCCCTAACCACTAGGCCACTAGGCCCAATAGGTCAACACATTTTTGCCATTCAAAAGTTAGCGGTCACTTGCTCATCCAACATTTCTTCTGATATCAAGGTAATTAATAGGGATTTCGCCCTCCTTTGCTGGAATAATAGCCTGTACTTTTCTGGGAAGACTTCGCTAGATATTATAACACTGTAGCTAGAATCTTATTGCATTTAGCCACAGGAGCATTAGTGCGCTGGTCATGCTGGTCAGGTCATTTTGGATGATTACGTCTGGGGCAAAGATTACCAACTGATCCAACAGTTGAAATAAAAAAGTGGCCACTTATAGTCACATGTGAACACACCACAGCAGACAGTGTGACCAGCGCGAAATTCTTTCACTGCATTTAACCCATTCACCAAGTGAAGCAGGGGGCTGCCACCAACGAGGGGCACCTGGGAAGCAGTGTATGAGCATGGTCCCTTGCTCAAGGGTACCTCTGGGACGACACTAGCAGTGTTGGGATTCGAACCCACAAACTTCTGACTGCAGGTTGTGGGTTTGAATCCCAACACTACTGGTGGGGCAGAATCACAATTTAAAAAACTGCTGAATCTCCAGCACCAAAGGGAATCTAGTTAGAAGGGGTGTCTAGAAACTTTTGAATATAGTGCAGCACATTGTGGGTGTGCTTTCCATGGCTTTTACCAGACATTAAGTTGTTGATCTTCGCACACCCTGGATTAGCAGGTGTGGATATTGTGGAGATTTGTTTGTTTATTTCACCTTACACCGTTTAACTTGATCCGCTTACAATAGGAGCAGCACAAGCTGTGGATATTCAAACTGAAATCTTTGTCTCAAAAAGGAATAAACAGGTCTGCAGCAGGATTAAAACAAACACACTAAGACACATTATAGTGTATGACCTGTATATCTCCAGAGTAGTAAAGCTAAAGGGCTGTGTCCTTGTATGGGAGGGTGTACTGCATTCCTGAGTGACAGGTTCATTAGACAATAATACAACTGAGATTTTACTGTGAGATACTGGTACTGGTGTGCTGCACATAATTGTTAGTATATCATGGTACTGCATGACCTTATTTTCACTATACCACAGTTGAATTATTGACACTTTATTTTCAGCTTTTGTACCAATGATTAAAGACCCCTCAACATCCTCTTATGAAGTTTACACACCAAAAACATGCCCATTTTCCAAGGTCTCTTTATCCCTTAAACTGGCAACTGAAGGCAGCCATCTTTAGAAACAAATGAGATCAGAATACCAAAATCATATACTAGCTATCTGCTAATTACACAGGGTTGGAACCGACTGTGGTATTATACAGCAGACACTTATAAATACTAACGGAGCATTTAAAAAAAAAAAAAAAGAAAAAGAAAAGAAAAATCAAGTAGTGGCAGCCGTATGGCGTGTATTTACGTATATACCTGATGACCTTGCAGTCTTTACAGGTGAGGTGCAGCTGGACCATATCCCGACACTCCACACTCTCGATCAGCTGCAGAGGTACCTGAGAAAGAGAGACCATTAGAATTTGAGCAACACACTCCTATAGTATAATATGATGTAAAAAGAGGCTGTTTCTCTTTTACTGCAGGCCCTTAAACAGTATTAATCTCCTCCCTCACCCTGAGTGAGACTATCAGTTACCATTCAAATGCTCAAACAAATGTTCTCCTACTGTTTTTCACACACCTACACCTGCCTGTCACTCTAAAGCAAGGGAGAATCCACACAGGCACACGTCACACATGAGTGTTCATGAGAAAAACGTTTTAAGGACACTTACATTTACGATATTGTCTTTTAACTTGATGTGAAGGCGGTAGCTAGACAAGGCGATGACAGCCCCTTCAGCCCTGCCAACATACTCCACACACTCGCCATGTAACACTGGAAACGGCACCTACGCAAACAACAATCTTTATTTGTTTGTATGTGTCTTTTCAGACCTAAAATACATTTCAAGTTAGAAAGACTATTTTTTATTTGCCACATGTATAGTCACACAAGTACAACACACAGTGAAATTCTTTCTCTTTTCTCAGCGGTTGCTAGGGTACCTCAGCGGTGACACTAATATATATAATTGATATAATTGATAATTTATTAATGAATACATTATAACATATTAATACTGGAAAGCCACCAGTTTATCAAGCATCTCTAAGATGTTCGATTAGTATGAGATCTGGTGAATTTGGAGGTCAAACCAACACTGATCTCTTTGTCATGTGTGGCAGGTATATTATACCTATAGGAAATACGGTACAGTACAGGAAGTACTGCGATGAGCTGGCACGGTAGGACTGGCTCCCATGAGCCTTTGCGGTAGGAGTGAGGGACCGTTTAGCCTTTATGTTTTTTTGTGTGTTGGGGGGGTAAGTTATTGAACATAGTAGTAGAGACTGTTTATGAGTAAACTGCGTGTTTGTGTGTGTTGTGTTGTGTAGTTGAGCCCTTTCACCAGTTACCCTCCTCCAGAATGTTAGCTGCTGGAGTAGGGTGGCGGGCTAGAAGAGCAGTACTGGGACATACCAGTGGGGTAATAAGACATCTTTGCTTGGCGCAGTACACTTAATACAGCGGAAATATCAATATTTACGTACTAGTACTGCTGGAGTTCAGTGTAAACTGTACAGTATGTACAGTACAGTACATTTTCTTTAAGGCTAATGAGCTTAAAATAAAATGAAAGTGTTTTGGGAGCATATTTGTGGGAATATCTGTGAAAATAGGCATTGTTTTATACCACACCACAATGTTTTTTAGGGTTAGTTAACTTGCCTGCACTTGCTCCTCTTCCACAACTGGACTCCCAGCCTCCAGAGTGGGCTGCTCCTCTTCACCCTGACACACACACACACACACACACGTCACTTTGTTTGCCTTGAGACCATGTGTTCTCATTAATTGTATTACGTATGTTCAGTCTCTGTAACAGAACAGCAACTCCTGGAAATCTACCTTCCTGCTAAATTTGGATCCAACTCAAAAAAATATAAAAAATAATAAATAAAACCATCTCATCCAACCTGTAAATGGCACATAAAACCCAGCCTATTTGGCGCAGGTGTCTAAGATTAGTGTGGGAACTGAATGAAGGGTAGATCTCTAGAAGGAAGGGTGATGAGGGCAGCTGAATAGAGTCCACTCTTACCATGGCCCCTGGGACGGGGTCTCGGCCCAGAGAGCAGCAGGCCTCTCTACTGGAGCTCACTAAGAAAAGAGAGAGAGAGAAACAAACGATAAGTTTTAAATTTTGTGTTTATCTGATGACCCTTAATATTTAATTAAAGACGGACTGAAACAATTTTTCCAAAATTACTTTGAAACATTACTACAGTTACATCAGCAGGAGTTAAGAACATTTATCCTTGTCCCTATAGCTGCCATTTCAAAGATGCCAGGTTCTCACACAATGCATCTCTAACCACAGAACAATAACAGTAAAGAGGAAATGCTTGTGGGTTTGTTGAAAGCATGAGGACTGTTCTAAACAACGCAACAGAGTAGATAAGATGATGATGAGAGGTGGACAAAATGTAAATGTAGCTACACTGCAAATCACATTAATTAGTTCAGTTATTACTGAACTTTAAATGACCATTCTCCAACCTGTCTTTCTCTTTTAACCCCGCTGGCCCTCCAGTGGGACATTTTTGTCCACTTCACTTAAAGATGGACTGAAATAATTTTTGTAATGTTACTACAGTTACATCAGCAGGAGTTAAGAACATCTTTCCTTGGCCCTGCAGTTGCCATTTCAAAGATGCCCGGTTCTCACACTATGCATCTCTAACCACAGAACATTCTAGACAAGAACAGTAAAGAGGAAATGCTTGTGGGTTAGTTAAAAACCTGAGAACTGTTCTAAGCAATGCAACACTGTAGATATGATGTAGATGTGATGTAGCTACATGGCAAAACACATGAATTTACCAGGTACATTTTGTTACCGCGATATGGAACCTGTTAGTCAACAAGTCAATTGCAAATTCTTTGCAACTGATAATCTATGACCCACTGATGTTTCAGCCTCATGACCACCTGATTCTTTGACCCAGCTTTGGTCTTCATATTGAGAGGCAACAGCAAACTCCAGCTGCTGCATCTTGCAGCAACACACAGCTAAAGAAATAAGTTAGCAGCAAACTGCCCAACTGGTTTTTGTTTCAACTGGTTCTATCGAACAATTGATTCACAGCTCAAACAATGTGCTGCGTTGGAACGCAGTGTTCTGTCCAATAAGTAAAGACGGCTTCATACATATACATGATACACCACATTAAAATTTCGCTGATCACCCACAAACGCCCCATACTTAAATTTTTCGAGGATTGTTTTTCCCAAAACATAAATGCTGTTTTATGTATTAAAAACAGTAATACATTTTTAAATTAACTTTTCCAGTTTTGTTTCATCAACTCAGAAAAAGCTTTTTTTTTTACTAGGGATTTGTTCTGATTAGCTGCCCTGTGTTGAGCTCTATTCAAAAAGGAGTCCTGAAATAGGAGTAAATGTCTTTAATGATGTCTGTAAATGCAATGTAAGTACATTAGTTTGTGATATCACAAAACCAATGGCATCCAATCAATCTATTTTGTTTACTTTCCAAACATGGACAATATGGGCTGAAGTCTTGAAACACTGTTCCCATTCTACCTAAAATGGGAAAAAAATTGATATAGGCCCATTATCTTTGCTGAGGTAGAAAGCGGAGACCTTGGTCAAACAAGTGTTTTGATCTTTGGCTGGAATGTCGGTCAAAAGCTGCGAGCCAAGTTCCCTGAAGCGTCTTATAACTCAGACAGACTTGAAAGGTTTAGGGACGGAGCCAAGGTGATAAACACTGCTCCAGGACAAATGAGGTCTCTAGTTTAATGTCATTCTTCTTCTTTATTACAATATGCTTATGAGACTTTAACTTTCAGTTTTCCTTTTATTTGTCTGACACTTCATGTCAAGATGTTTCAGATGTTCTCACCAACTTTTACTTACTCCAAATTCAGTGTGTACGAAAAACAACAAATGGTCCCAATTTTAGCCTTATCGCAAATGCAGTCGTTCTGCCAGACATTTGGTCTGTGATTTTAGCTTCTTTAGTTTTCCACTGAAGCTACTAGGCAAATGTAGCAAACAAAAGTGGAAGAATATCCTCCACCAAATACCCGTAAACAAACTGCATGCGTTTGTCATTCGCTTGCTTCAAACTGTGTTGTGTTGTTAACTAATCTTTGCATATTTTCAGACACAGTTGTCTATAACACAGCTATGACACAGCTAAAGACAGTAGTAACACTCATTTTGAAGCTCACTCATTTGACCACAGTGTTTTATCTCCTTCATAGTCTTTCCACATGGCATGGAGTGCAAAGCTCCCTAAACTTACTGAACTCCAACAAAGGTTCTCACCAGCAAAGAACATTTTAAATTGAAAGCTGTAGTTCTCAAATTGTTCCTCGGGGGGGGTCAATTTCTTCTCAATCCCAATCACTTAGGACTCTCCAGAGGACCAGGTTGTAAACCACTGGTCTACAGAAAGAATCTTCACCCATAAAATGTTTTTCCAGCAATCCTCAAGCTGAGAATTGTACAGAAACTTTATTTTTTTTAAGAAAGCACAGTTAACACTGGAGCATTACGTTTAGCAAAGATGCAGCACTTACAACTGTTGGTGGGAATCCCAACCATGTAGCATGCTAAGAGAAGAGCCAAGTACGTCATACCTGCTCTATCTTATCTTTGGCCTGAAAACGCCAGCACTTCAGCGCTCTGAGGAACCACGATAGCAGGTTTTTTTTTTATCTGCCTGTTTTGTTATGATGGTGCTGAGTCCACGTCTGGAGTGGGAAAGGTCTGACCCTGAAGGAGGCCTGCTGTGCTGCCTGTTATCTGATCTCACATCTGAATGAATGGATGGCTGAGATACCAGAAGAGAACCAGCAGAGATCATATCAACATTAGACACACACACATATAGATCATATACCTTGTATACACACAGATGTAGAAAAATAACCTTTTCAATCCCTGTGGCTCATCTCACCACTTTAAAAGATCAATCGTGGACAATAGTAAACAAAGGTTTTCTATTTGGTTGCAGATACATGTTGTAAATGATTCTACATTACAGGTGTCAAATCAACTCCAAATATGTTTAGGTGCGTCGAGAATGCTGGGCAGGGCAGTGGCATGAGTCTATGATAACTAAGAAAGCTGTATAATTTTGAGAATGAAGGTGTAATAAACATACAAAGCGTTCTGGAGGTTATTTCAAATGTGATTGTCAACCCCCAAGGCAGATTAAGAATTTACTATGACAGGACAATAAAGTAAATAACTTTATTCAACTGGACACTACGGCTGTTATATGCAATATCAAACTGAAATCACGACACCCAGATCCACGATCTGTGAGAATCACGACACTCCCCTTTCAACTCCCAGAGTTATCCTTCCAGTCCAGATCCAATGAAAATACACAGTGATTGTTGTATTGTCACGTCAATTTTAGGCAGTAACCAGTAGTAGAAGTTATTACGATTTAAACGAGCCCTCCCGCGAGTCTTTTTGACCTTCCTAGATGTTCTTCGAATGTAAGTAAAAGGAAATGATGACACTTTGCTTTAGAAGTCTCTATAAGCTGTCTGGCTGTGATAAAACTGCTGGGGAGTTTGTAA
Source organism: Brachypetersius altus (assembly GCA_037974465.1). Lineage (NCBI taxonomy): Eukaryota > Metazoa > Chordata > Actinopteri > Characiformes > Alestidae > Brachypetersius > Brachypetersius altus. The sequence goes on along the minus strand of JBBPDB010022031.1, from coordinate 4,667 downwards.
GAGTTTTATTGTGTTTTGAGCAAGTTTTGGTGAGATTTTGGCCACCTGGACGGAGCGTGTTTTTAGTTTTGGACAATGGTCAACAAGTAGCAGAAGAATCGGTTCAGCAATTCAGTTCAGTGATACCTTGGGTTCTTCTATACAGTTTAAATGCAAAAGAAATGCTGTCATAGTATTTATTGATTCATAATTCTGCGGTAAACATGAGGATGACTCGAAACAAAATGGTGTCTCGAATGGTACTGCTTGGACTAAGCAATACAATCTTCCTGTAGTCCTGGAATAATCACCCAACATTACTACCTCACTAATGCTCTTGTGGCTGCAATCAAATCCTCATGGCATCTAGTGCCAGGCATCCCCTGAGGAGTAGAGGCTGTTCCTGTACCAACTTCTACATTAACACACTTTAGAAGAATTTTCTGTCTCCATTAATATTGTTAACAGTGAACATCAGTGCTGTAGGACTCACTGCTTGAAATAGTATATTGCCCAACTCTACACAAAACTTTCACCAATGCCAACACAAACAGAGCCTTTCAGCAAGGATTTACAAGCTTAATTTGTTCAAAACGCTGAGTGTCTCACCCAGTGAGCGAAAATAAGGGGTTGTTCTGAAGAATATATGTGCGAAGCATTTTAATCTTCACTCTGAAATCCTTTTTCGTAAAGTAAAAAGTCAATTTTGTCATTCATAAACATACCACAGCACACAGTGTGAGAAGCATGGAATTCTTCCTCTGCATTTAATCCATTCACCAAGCGGGCACCCAGCGACGCAGAGCCCAGGGAGCAGAGTGTGGGGACGGTACCTTGCTCAATGGTACCTCGGTGGTGACAACTGCAGTCCTGGGATTTGAACCTCCAACCTTCTGATCCCAGGGGCAACTCTCTAACCACTAGGCCACCAGCTGCCCTCCTTCTGACAGCCTGCAAAATACTCACATTTTTCCTGGCTAGGTAAAATCTCCACAACAATAAAAACCATCAGGACTAGATCCTGCAATAGTGCGAAGAAAATTGCAGCTTATAAGATGAGATTAAATGAATACTCTTCCTTTTAGAAGAAACATTGCATGAGCATGTATCCACAAACTGGACAAACAGTGTACTTTCAGTGTACTCTAATTCAGTAAACACTACCACCAGACCTCCAGCCACAGCAGCTCTGCTTCAACCTGTTATGTCATTGAATAGACTGGGGTCACTTGGTGCAGGTAACACATGCAAGAAATACGCAACCACACCACACGCTGTTACAAAACTGCCCATTCATGTTCCAGTAATCCAAATAGAATGTAGCCAGAGCAAGCCTCACCTTCCACAAGCAGCTTTAATTCTCCTCTGGGGTGAAAACAGTCACTGAAGCTACAAACGCAGAACCACAGAAGGTTCGGTTGTAGAAACAGTCCTAACAGGCTGGTGTGATCATGGCCGTCAGAGATTTTGTACCCTGGGGTGGAGAGTCATTTGACGGAGGAGGGCCAGTGAAAGCAACAGCAACTCAATCATATGACACTCACATTATTACACGTCAAACCTTAAGAACAGCAGCCAAGTCCAGACAACAATTAACCCTCAACAACGTTACCAGCCCTTTGTTTACTTCACTGGAAACCACCTGAAAAGCTTTTAGTAGTTTAGTGCTCGGCAGTATCGATAACTGACAAAAGATGAAAGACCTTCCCAGCACTGTAATATCTGTTTTGCTCTTTTATGCATCTCGTAAAGTTCCTGCAATCCTCATACACTGTGTAATCTCCTAAAATGTACAGAAGAAACTTTCTAAACTTTCAGTGCAAGATCTTGTAAAATGTTTTGGAGAAGTATATTTTGCTCAGTAGCTGGTATTTTCAACACAAGTAAACAAAAACAAAAACCAATAGAGATAAACCCAGCACAAACCAGGTTTTCAAACCACCTTTTGTGGACATTAACAGCATATTGAAACATTTCAAAGTAGCAAATTATAATAAGTTAACTACAGGTTTCTGTAGTTAACTACAGGGTTCAGTGCTGTAGGTGTAGAAAATCAAGCAAACCAAGACATTTTGGACAATACCAAGCTACAATTCTGTGGACACAGTTTGAGGAAGGTGCGTTTCTATTACAGCATGATTACAATATCTCCCCGTTGGTGTAATTGTCCCAATACTTTTGTCCATATAGGGCAACTCCTTTTCATGCCCATATAAATAGAGCCTTTCAGCAAGGATTTACGAGCTTATTGGTTCAAAAATATTTAGTGTGAGAGAGGGGGTTAATGTATGCTCTGAAATGCTCCGATCTTACATTTTTGTTCTGAACTGCCTGTAAAATACTAGCTAGCAAAATATCACAACACTACTAACGGTCGTCAGCACCTAGTTCCCACATTAATTCAAAGTAGTGCAGATTAGATTCGTTAAATGCTGAAATATGTGCATAAAACACCTGATAAATACAGAAAAACTGATTAGTTTCGAGTTGTTTTGTTTTTATACAGGGAAGTTTAAAAGCTTTGCTAATACTAGCTAGCTAGCTATGTTTAGCTTGTTTACAGCGTCTTTAACTTTTTTCATATTTATCTGTTTATGTTCATTAAAAATAAACGCCCCCATACGTGCATAACAACAATTTGCTTTACACAAAGCTACAGCATCCCTGACTCTTTCAGCAGCCGGCTAAACCTGTATAATTTTCTGAATGTTTTTATAGCTTTGTGGGAACCCTCTAGATGCCAATTTTGACGGTGCAGGACAAATATCTTGCCTTCTGTTTTTGTATAAAAATATATATTTATTTGAAACAAATGAGCCCAGTGGTTTACTTTTGTTCATACGGGATAATGTCTAAATGTTGGGACTGGGTCAGGTGTAACAAACAGTTATCTATAGTCTTGTAGAAAACAATGGCAAAAAAACAGAGTATGATAGCAATGCCAATTCTGACTGAGTGTATATGTAAGTGTGCGCGTCTGTGCCTGTCTCTGTGCGTGTGTGTATGTCTCTGTGTGTGTATTTATGTATGTGTGTGTAGCAGGAGGGCGGACCCCGTCCGGCAGGCCGGGGAGGCCTAAGCGCAAAGTAGCGTTCATTTTTCCAATTAAATGCACATTTACCTGCTGTCTTCTTGTCTCAGGCGTGATCCGCTCCTTGTGGCCTTCTGGCGAGATATGAAAAAATAATTGCACGCAATAAAATAAAGGGAAATAACCCGCAATCGTCTCTCCGATCTCTGAGCTCTAGGCAGCCATCTCTCCTCTCTGCTCTGACTGGATTAAATCACCAGACAAGTCGGGGTCCTCAAAGAACCGGATATTTTAAACCGATTCTTTAACCGAACCGATTCGTGATTTCAACTGATTCTCTCCCTGTAAACTACATGAATCAAAGTATTGGGACGCCTAATCAGTTTACCAACAGAGGCTTTAATTACATTGCATTCAAATACATATACTTTAATAAGAAGTTGGTCCCCCTTTAGCAGCTATAACAGCTTCCACTCTTCTTGGAAGGCTTTCCACGAGATTTTGGAGTGTTTCTGTGGGAATTTGTGCCCATTCATATACATATACATATCAGAATCAGAAAACTTGATTGATCCCGGAGGAAACTGGCAATGTAATGACTGAGTGAATGACACACAGAGACACGGAGACAAGAACAATATGAACAAATCATGCCTAAATAAAATTAAAAAAATAAAATACAGATCTGTAGAGATATCTTAAATATCTTATAAAAAAGGGCAAGTGACCATTCTGTCATATGTGAACACACCACAGCACACAATGTGAACAGCACGAAATTCGACCTTTGCATTTAACCCAAGTGAAGCATGGGGCTACCAGGAACGCGGCGCCCGGTGCACTGTTTATATACTGTCAAAAATATTATACATTTTATTATGCGTGAAATATTCAATCATAAGGTTGATTCATTTATATGAATCTTTGGTAAGAACCGGTTCACTGAACTGACTCGACCTTCCTTTCGAGCGCGGAGGCGTCATTACGTAACGACGTGTTCGTACGTGCTCGCGATGTAAACAAACGGAGCGTGCGGCGCGTGAAAGAGCTAGAAAGAAAATAAACAACAAAAAGGCAGATTATAACTGGAGCCGTTATACAGATCTAAAGAAGATTATATGAATGTTCACAACAGCATCAGCGTGTTGCTGGTTGTTTCCCAGCACACATATGAATTTAAACAGTTCTAGTGTTTAGTTCTATTTACTTGTACTTTAATTGCTTTATTTATTTGTCTTTTCTGACGCCCTTGAAACTGCTCTTGTAGCAGACAACAGGATTTAAATGTACAAAATAGATATATCTAAAGGTGTATTCATGCATACATAAGTATCCAGACACTTTTTCAGAAAACACACAGTTTGTATAATCTCCATAGAAAAGAATGTAATGGGCCAATACTAAAGCTGCCTACAGGGGTATAAAGCCCTGAACTGAACTGTGCTCTCTGGAGTTCACAGAGCTCTGTCCAGTGTCTATAGTTCTGGATGTTTGTGATCAAGAACTAGTTATCCAGCATCATTTCCTGACCCCACTAGCGTGTCTGATGCAATCAAATCCTCTCAGGAATATTCCAACATAAAGCCTAAAGCCTTCTCAAAACAGGAGAGGGAAAGGGGGACAAAACTCTTTATTAATACCTTTCACTTCAGAACAA
>JBBPDB010022021.1:0-12323 GCA_037974465.1 Brachypetersius altus | reverse complement strand
CGGACAGAGTGAGCTGTGTCAACACTACGCAAGCTATGATGAATTTCACCTTGATATTTCAGTGACTTTTCCGGTTCACGCACGTTTTAAACTTGTCTCGGTCTCTCTGTCGGATGGGGGGGCGTTAACGCCAAGATTCCAATGAGATTAACGGCGTTAAAAAAATTAATCTATGCCCACCTCTAATATATATACACCTTTTCTTTATCCCAGGGCTGTGATTGGCTGTGCATCATACTAAAAGCAATTTGGACATTACAAAAAAAATATATATATATATATATAAATGTGCAAGTATGTCCTAACAGGAGGTAGGGAATGAAAAACGAAACTAAAAGAGCTGAAAAATTTTGTCCAAAAAAAAAGGCAGCTTTGGATCATCGCTGGATTTGGATCAATAGAGGAGGATGCTGGGAGTCCACTGACCACCACCATTCACAAAAAAGGCCGTTACCATGGAAACGGCCCTCCGCTGGGGGGCCCCTTCAAAGAGAGGCTATCCTGCAATGTGGAGTCCATTTTGTGTGTGTGTGTGTGTGTGTGTGTGTGTGTTTGTGTGTTTGTGTGTGAGAGTAAGGGGGATGATGTGGAGGCCTCTATTGTCTGCCAATCGACATTCTAAAAGAGCAAGGAAAAAAAATCTCTCTCTCTTTTGTTCTCTCCTTCAGTCCATTTCGCTTTACCTTCATCTCCCTCCCCGCTTCTTTCTGTTTTTCTACCTGTATCTTCTTTAGTTTTTCTCCTGCTTGTGTTCTATTACTTTACTCCTTCTTTCATATTTCAGGTTTCAGTTCTCCGTCATTCACACACACACTTCCTTCTTCACACCTCTCCCTCCATCTCCCTGGTGTCCAGCTCCCCGGACCAGAGCGGAGCCCAGGTAGCAGCTTAACTGGCCTCCATGTAGGCTGTTTTAATCAAAACATGTTTTTATTCACTTAAATATACCTGAACGGGCATTTACAGAGTGACTATTGTGACAACACCACAGTTAGTGATCTTAATTTTCAGCTCGCTATTACAGCTTATCTAAAAGAAAGCTCCTCCAGGGAGCATCGTCTGGCTTTGCCATCCCTACACACAAGGTAAAACGTGGTACTATTCTTGGGTCCCTGCTGAAAAAAAAGCTAACGAATCGATCCAAGTTCAATTTAAGGGCTAAAATGGACCATTTGTGAAAACACACTAAATCATTTTGAATAAAAGCATTTGCCAAATGAATGTAAAGTAATTAATGAAACTGGGAAGAATTGCAGCCAGAATTTTGTCACTTATTCTTAAGTTAAGACATTTTGTAATGACTGTTATAGCTGCTTATGGTCTCAAATGGACCCATACATTGCTACTAAGTCTACTGGCACTTATAAACCCATCACTATACCTAAGTGGCAGTACCAGAGCAGACACAAGGCGAGCTGTTTATTTCAGCATACTGTTAGTGCATAAGTAGTCGTTTAAGTCAATTTTCTAAAATTTCTTTTTGGTATTCATGATGTATTACGTTGATATCAGGACATTCAAAATGTATAAGCCTAACCAATCACTAGTAAAACCTACAAAATTGCACCATACAGTATTTTTATATGCCATATTAACAATAATGAAAATAACTTCATATTTCAAAATCCCAGCCAAGCATGAATACTACAGTGCCTCTCGCTGCCAAAGCTAATTTTGTTTCATGTTGCATAAATATAGGATTCCGTGTGTGACACATTCAGAGAGTGATGTGAAAAGCTGTCTGTGTTTTAACCCCAAACAACAGGAACATTAGGAACTTCCATCAATGCCATGGTAAATTTTTAAAATGTAATTCTGTTTTGCTAGTTATTGCTTTAACAGGAGGAGTATATGCACAGTAATACTACTTATTATATCTCAAGCATAGAGAGAGGAAGAGAGGGAAACAGAGAGAGAGAGACAGAGAGAGAGAGAGACAGATAGAGAGAGAGAGACAGAGAGAGACAGAGACAGAGAGAGACAGAGAGAGAGACTTAGTAGCCTGACTGTAAAGTCAGACAGCTGCGTTTGTGTATGTAAACTTTCTCACAGGGTCCGGCAGGGTCACATTGCGAAAGGCCTGTCCCCCGAGGAGGCCGAGATAATCTGCGGTTATAAAAACTCTAAATGTTCTCATTATTATGTTTACGTTGCATCATTCAATATCTTGGCTTATAGTCTGGCTCAGCTGGCGCTCCGCAGTCCCTCAAGAGACAAATATTCAGAATCGAGCTCAGTTTGCCCTAATAAACTCTCGGAAGCTACCGGGAAAACTGATCAGCCTGAATTGCGGCAAGAATTCAGTTCCCAGAACTGAAGTCTCGAAACCTCACGAAAGGAGACGCAACTTTCTCACAGATAAAACCGAATTCCTTCATGCACAACCCTCCAAATTTCTCAATAACTACAGAACTTCCAGTCTCACGGCAGTCACTGATTGATTCAGTCCATCAGTGGTGTCTCAACAATTAATTTTAGTAATTGAATTATTGAAACAGTTTACTCAAAGATTCACCTACTGTCTGTTATTTTAAGTCAATTCATCAACCAGCAAACCTGCACTTTACAGCACTGATATTCTATTCTGTTAAATTTAGCACACTGTACTGCTCTTCCTTCTGTTTTTGAAATGTGGGAACACATCAAAAAAATGTCAATATCCCCTTCGGTTCTGTCAATATTCGCTACGAGTACTGATCACTAAAAAAAATTAGATTTTTGTGGTCGAGTTGGCTCTGTAATATATGGGGAGGGAAAGAATGGTCGAGTCCCCTTTAAAATGTGTGTCGGGGAGAAAGTCTGCAAACGCAAAATGAACGATGTTTAAAAATGTAACAGACTCAGACTTAAGACACTAAAGCTGAGGCCAGTCATAAACAAAATATATAATATTAAGTGCGTGACTTAATCAGACTGTGAATGCTGCTACTCATTGGGACCACCTTTCCCATAAATGGCTTGGTAAGAGTCAGTGAATATCCCGCCCCCTCCCTGGTGGCACAGCGCTTAAGTGCTGGACTCTGAATTACAGAAACCATGCAATCACACTTTTTCCCCTAAATTATGCATCTAGTTTCATTTAAATTACTTCATAACTTTACTGGACAGGGTTCAGAGGCTTATTTCACATGTTGTACTAGCATAACTCAGTATGTGACAAAGAGTTTTGAATCTTATTATCAGGACATGTAGGTCCTTTACATATGGTTCTAAATGAATAATGAGCCTTGCTTTTAAGTAGTGGGTAAGACGTAAAAGTACGACTTACACACATACTGGTCAATCAACAATCTAAGTTAGTTACAGGTCGCACAGAAAAAAAAAAAAAAGTGTGATTGTGCTGAAATGCTCGTTTGCATATTGCAGTCTTCTGTGGTATCGGTACAGTGTCTATTTATATGGCACATCATACACAAAGTCACTCTGTGCACTTTACAGGCATAAAGAAAAACATTCTATAGAATTAAATAAAATGATAGAAGAAACAAGAAAATGCATTTCCATGAGAGAGTGCAAATTGTGATTGCCTGGTTGTTATAAAACAAGTGTTTGGAGACACCCAAACATTGGTTTTATAGGCAAAAAAAAGTCAGTATTAAAAAAAAAAAAACTGCGGTTCAGAAACTGACTTTCTTACCCGCTGCGCCACTGGGGCTGAGGGCGCTTGGGCTCTTTTCAAGCCTTTTATGGGTATGGGTGAATGCATAGCCGCATTCACAAGCTGATTATTACTGATTAAACCACAACAAGCAGTGACACTCGCCTCTTTTTATATATTTGACCCGAGCTTTAGTCTCTGGGAGTTGTTTTATGAGTGCGGCGAGTTTGTTTTTGGGTTGTTTTTTTTTACCTTTTTGTGTGTCTCGGGTATCCATACAACACTCTCTCTAGGTTAGACATTTGTATGGTCTCTCGACCTCGCTCTCTCCAAATGTCTCTTGACCACTTTTTAAAATGATCAACACCCAGCCACTTATCCCGAAATACACCAAGAGCTCCGATGAGAAGCGGTGCCTATTTTGAACAATAAAAAGAAAACTTATGAAGGACAGCAGTGTGATTGCACAAGCAATAGATTGAAGTGCAGATATTCAAAGGGAGATGGGAGATGATTTTAGCAGCTTTTTAAAGCTACAGGTGTTAAAGGTCTGAGGCTGATGGGCAGTTTATGATGATTAACAAACGATACACAGTTCAGTTCTGATCACCCATAGAACCTGCTGCTCACACAGAGGACAAAAACACGCCCAGAAGAAAGACGCATCACCCCAAACCTGCTGGCCAGATGAAAAGAGGGACTGAAGTGAACGCTTGTGTGTTTGTGTGTGTGTGTCCCGTACGTGAGATCTAAATAATTCACACTGCTCTGAGTCCAAACCAGACGACAGACACAGAGTCTTTTTCCATGACAGTGTAACAAGAGGAGTGTTAAGAACTGAGAGAATATGAGGGATTCCATGTACATGAAATGGGTTTGTATGTAGAGTTAGACACCATCAATAATGTAGCCAATTACCTAAAATTTATATTGAGTTTTGATCGAGTAAACATCAGATCTGGGTCACATTAAGAAAAGAAATAGGTCTGTGTCACACAGATTTGTATTAATTGACAAACTGGGAGCATAAACAGAAAGCATAAACCTGAAAATGATACTATAAATAAGGCCAACATCGACTGAAAGAGAGAAATGTCACTAAGTATCTCGTGTTAACATGCACTGTCAACTTTCATACACTAGTCTTGATGTTTATGTAAACAATGCTAATACTGAAATGCTAACTGGCAGAACTGATTGAAACTGCTAACATAGCTAAAAATGAACAAGACACTGATCACTTCATGTTAACAAGCACTAGACCAGCACTACCTTACCCTCACCCATCTCATCATCTCTACTTCATACCTCCCTAGCACACCAGACTCATCTACATGGGGTGGCTGGTGACCTGGGGTTTGCCCTTGTGATCGGAAGGCCATGGGTTCGATTCCAAAGACTGCCTTGAGCATGGTACCATGCCCACACACTGCTCCCCAGACACCATGTTCCTGACTGCCTGCTGCTTCACTCTGTGAATGGGTTAAATGCAGAGAACACTGTATGGTGTGGTGACGTGTGACAAAACAGGCTCTTTACACTTCCTCATCTACCTCACCCACTACCTCACTCACTCGCCAAAAACGACCAGGTGAAAGCAAACAAAAGCGACACTCCACTCTTTCATCTCTCGGACAGGTGTTTTGAAAACAGCTGCTTTAAAAGACAGGACAGAAAGGCATCGACACTCAACTCTGCTTTAGTACAGCTTTTTAAACAAAATTATAAATAAAATGGTTAATCAGACAAAAAAACAACTTGGGAAAAACAGAGAAGTGAAGGGACACAGAAATCGCAGTGAAATTTTATGCTGTCTTAGCAGCTAATGCAGATGCCGACTAGGGATTGGTGATATATTTGCGTTTGCATACACATTACATGCGATAATAAGGTTGTGGGTTTGAATCCCGGGACTGCCAGAGGCACCACTGGCAACTCATTCCTTTGGTAGGAAGGAGTTAAATGCAGAGAAATAATCTCACACTGCTCACACTGTGTGCTGTTTACACTTTTTACTTTTATTGTCAGAACACTATCAGCTGACTTGACAAAGATGTTACTAGTCAAAGTACTGGAGAAGTAAAACTTTCGATGGAATGTTGTGCTGATCGCTGCAGGCGGCAGAATGTTCTGTAGCTGCTCCATCAAATAACAAGGAATTTCTTGATGCGTCTCTAGACATAAATGCAGTACCACACACACACACAGTTAGGAGTTATTGATTAGTATGCACCTTGATAATTATAATTAACAAGATGCTAAAATACAGTAGATTTACAACACACCAATAAACAGATAGTATTAAACCACCTCCAGAATTTTACATGCGGCTCCTATCATAAAATCAAAGTATTGAGTGCTCATATACATGACACTTCCTTATAAAATACCTCCATTATTCAATACACTCCTAAAGAAAAATAAGCCAAGTAGCACTTTTCAACCAGTCTGCTGCTGCATGGGTTCATTTACTAATACAGATTCTGAACTCTCTGTACCTGTGTCTGTTTCCCATCACCCACTAAAGCAGATGTGGTTCTCTCTGTGATCAGAAGGCTGTGGGTTTGAATCCAAACACCGAGGTACTCTTGAACAATATACAGCATTTTTCACAATATGTGGTGTACTGTGCTGTGTTCACACACGACTATAAGGGGCTCTAGAGAAAGAGGGTAAGCAAACGAACATACTCTGGCCTCCTGACAGAGTAAACCACGCATACACACGACTTAACAGCACTGTACTGTAGTATTGGTTGGAAAGGTAAAGTAAAAAAGTAAAGTGGTCCCTTATAGTCACATGTGAACACATCCCAGCCCGCAGTGTGAAAAGTGCGAAATTCTTTCTCTGTATTTAACCCATTCACCAAGTGAAACAGTGGGCAGGCAGCAACAGTGCAGTACCCAGGGAGCAGTATGCAGGAATGATACCTTGCTCATGAGTACCACAGTTGTGCCACTGGCTGTCCTGAGATTCAAATAGCTTTCTAATCGCAAGGGTAACTCCCTAACCACTTGGCCACCAGCTGCTCCAGGTGATGACACTGCAGACACTTTGGAAAGACAGAAGCCTCTTGCAGGAACTAAGACCATGGATTTGACAACAGTAATTACATAATAAACACATGTAGACTAAAGGCAATAACCATTTCATAACACTTTAAATTGCAACACGACTAGTTGGTACACCTCATAATTCAATAACACTGAAGCTTGCACTTCATTCTCAACTTAAGATGCTCAGTCTCTTTTACAAATAGTTTAGGAAAAGATTTATGTGGGGGGGATCAGCTACATCAGTCCAACTTCATGTACTCTTCCCTAAAACATGCTATTAACACTTATGTATTGTTTATTGTTTATTACAGCAGCTACAATGCGGGGACACTTCTTAGCATGCAAGTAACTAAGTCAGCTTAGCCATGCTGAATGTTTTTTAGCAAAGAAAACTCTTAATAACAACTATAATTCACTCAAGTACACCCAGAGGATGGAAGTTACACTGCAAGCCAAGAAGGGAGAACATTTAAACAAGACAACCCTCGGAGAAAAAAGTTTCCAACACAATGCTGGAAGCACTATCCTGCCAGTCGACCCCCTACACCAAAGTATGAACCTAGAATATGTTCATGCTCTGCGTTTATGTAATTAAACTAAGCTTTAAAAGTGAGCAGTGGTAGTTAAGAACTTTAGCACCAAGCCAGTCCATGCTCATCAGGCACCAGCTAACTGCTAGCAGGTCATATGAACTGTCTGAACGTGTGTTTTGGTGGAGAACTGTTTACTTTTAGTCTAACCATACCTGATCTTCAGGCAGGATCTAACACACATTTCCAGAATCTGACCCACCAGAAAATCATAAGCTACAAACCATCATCCCATTTGGAGCAAGTTGGCTGCTACCTCTGCTACCTGAAGCTGCTGAAACCCCCTGATCAACTCCTCTATCACATCATCTTGGTGGTCTTTCACACAGCCCTGTTCCTGAATAAACAAGTCAATTGGAAATAAAGGCACTCATGTAACCAAAAGCAAGCCAGCATTCCTAGCTACAACCTCAGCTAAGTGAGTTAGCCAGTGCTAACTGTAAAAGACCCTTTTATCCATTAGCTCTGCTGCTAGCTACAATGCTGCTGCTCTATGGTTTAGCATTAGCATGTAGCTAATGCTAGGTAGCAAGCTAGAGGCTCATAACCTTTATAAGTTAGCATTAGCTTTAGCTTTAGCATCGGTTTCTGGCTCCTGGCTGGTGTCTCCTCACCCTCAGCACGGCTGTTTACACGCTTATCCAACAACAACAGGCACATCTTAAACTAAAACAGCATGGAATGAAGATTAAAGTGTGTCTTTACCCCCAAAAGAGGCTCCGTGTGTTAGCCGTTAGCTCCGCAGCCTGGGTGTTTTGTTTATATCCCGAAGTTTCTTGAAGCGCCGGGTCTCGCGGTGCCCCCCGCGCGCTCTCCCGGGCTCGTCTCTAGGCAACGCTCGCTCTCGTGCGATCAAATCCTTCCACTGCGTTCTACAGCCACGCTCTGTCCGTCAGAACGCTTCGCGCGGGAGTTCCAGCGGAAGATGTTACTTCGTGACTGTATCGTGTTGTGAGCTCCGTTCTAAAGGAACGCCGCGTGCAGGAGAACCCGCGGACGCGGCTCGAGACTCGTCCCCGCTGTTAGCCACCGAACGGCTCGAACATGAATTGCTTCTCTTCGAACCGGTTCTCTTAACTCGGCTCTTTTTCAACCAACCGATTCGGTGAAGTGAAGAGTTGTGTTTTGGTATTGTATTGTTTGTCACTTTTAGCATCTGCGAAACGGTTTTAAAGATCAACATCCTAAACGTGATTTTTCACAATAGAGCCGAATAAAATGTTACATATGTTAAGAAAGGTTTTGTGTTCATAACAGTGAACGTGGCCTTGACTTTGAGTAATTGACTATTTGATTGATAGATTGACTAATTATTTGATTGATTGTTACTTGGCTAATTATTGATTGACTAATTGCTTCGCTTGCTTGATTGACTGGTTGACTAATTGCTTACTTGCTTCATTGACTACTTGATTGCTTGATTTACTTATATGACTGTTTGATGATTGATTGTTTGATTGGTTGGTTGTCTAGTTGCTTACTTGCCTACTTTACTTTCTGATTAACTGTTTGATTGTTTGGTTGATTGATTGCTTGCTTGACTGATTGATTGTACAAAGTCCCTTTATGGTCTAACATGCTGTCAATTGTGCCACAGCAGCACAGCTGAAAAAAAAGCAATCGATAGGAAAATGAATCTATAAATTCATGTGGTCGATTCATTGAATCGTACAGTTCGGGAGAATCGATTCTTTAAACTGAATTGAACTTCTCATCACTCTGCACGCTTCAGGGTCGCGGTGATGACGTCGACGAGACTCCCACCACGCCCCCAGTCGCTTAGCTGTGACGCAAACACGTGGGTTTCTTTTTCTTTTTTTTTCAGTCAACTTAATATGACAAAGGAGATGTTTTGTTTTTTTCAAGGCAGTTTTTGTTGGATCATGTTTGTGTTTATATGGAAGCTGAGATGAAACAGTAGGAGCGCAGGCTATAAGTGCTGTTAAAGGTAATTGAGAAAAAGGTTCTTTTTAGGATCTAAGCTGCTCCCATGCCTCTCTACCTGCTCTCTGGCATGGAGTCTGGTGTTAATTCCCATGTTCAGTATCTTAATCTACCAGAAACAGGCTGAAGTACCTAAGAATGTGGTTCTGAGAAGCATGGAATCGACTCTGGCCTCATGCCAAACCAAGCTGAAGAGGAGGCCCATGGCCAGGAGGAGAGAGGTTTTGAGCACAGGCCTGCAGAAAACACACAGCGTCAGATCATCCCACAACTTCCACCTTCAGCAGAGCTGGAAATATCACTTTAAAGGGGAACTCCACCAGTTACTTCAGTGTTTGAGACTTAAATAAAGTTTTTCCGAGAAGGTTTGGTGTGTAATGGTTCATTAGAGAAACAAATTGACTCTGATTTCTTTACAGTGGTGGAGAATGGAACCAGACGGCAAGCCTATAACACAAATATAGTCACTTTGTTTAGCCACCAGTCCATCTACACTATATGGACACAAGAATCGGGACACACCTGTTTTTCATGGTGTGGGATAGACCTCTTACTTCCAGTGAAGGGAAATCTTAATGCTTCAGCAGACCAAGACATTTTGGACAATGCTTCCAGCTTTGTGGACCCAGTTTGGTGAAGAACCTTTTCTATTCCAGCATGGCTGTGTCCCAGTGCACAAAGCGAGCTCCATAAAGACATGGCTGGAGGAGTTCAGTGTGAAAGACCTTGACTGGCCACACAGAGCCCTGACCTCAACCCCATCCAGGACCTTTGGGGTGAACTGGAACTAAGACTGTGAGACAGACCTTCTCATCAAACATCAGTGTCTGACCTCATAAATGCTCTACAGAATGAAATTCCCACAGAAACTCCACAATCTTATGGAAAGCCTTCCAAGAACAGTGGAAGCTGTTATCGCTGCAAAGGAGTGACTAATGCCATATTAAAGTCTATGGATTTGAATACAATGTTATTAAAGTCCCTTTTGGTATTACGATCAGATGTCCCAATACTTTTGTCCATAGGGGGTACACTAAGTGTTTCTTGAGAATGATGGTAGTTTCTTTTGCCTCACCATGCCTTGCATGTACTCTAATTTCCTTTCAAAATCACTGCTTGAGGTTGAACAGTCATTAAAAGCAACTTCTGAGAGTTTGTATTGCTGTTGATGATGGTAAATTTGTGGCAAATCTGGACTAAATCAGCTTTTTATGGGGTTTTGTACCATTCTTTTCTGAAAACACCACCATGAGGCAGCATCTTCACAACCATTTCATTTCATGAGAAGCTTTTAAAGGCAGACATCCAGTTCCATTTACCAACACTGTGAGGGTTTTACACTAAACCCACTCTGAATGACTTTGTTTACATACCAGTTCATGTATGCTATTCTCTTTCAAGAGTGTAAAGAACTTCTAACAAGACCTTAATAGATCACTGAATGGAAAAAGGTCTTTATCAGGCTGGAACTGAATCCCCCAGTACACACACACACACAAGCTGTAGGCCCAGATTAGGAGGGAGTGAATGCCAAACAGTCCAGACAAGACGTAGAGAGGGAAAATATAACAAATGAGTTCCATCTGGTGCTGTTTTCCAGCCCTATTGTAACACAAAGCGCTCCAGCATTCTCCCGACGGCCGCATTTTACTCAGGAATAAACACTTTCCTGCTTCTGCTGGTCTGCTTCCACACACTTAGAGAGAGAGCGGAGGCTGTGACGTCATAGACGGAGCAGCAGGAACCAGACAATAAGAATGTGAAGAATCCGAAGCTCCGTGCTGTGATAATCAATCAGAGAGGCGACGACTCATCACATTAATGATGAGCTGACACGGCTAGACTCCGCCCACAGACGTGTTCTCATGGGCTCGCTTGTGCTTTACACAACGACGGTGTAGATCCCATTACTCCTGTCAAAAGGGGCCTCTTTATGGAGGTGTTAACGAAGACCCATTTCTGTAAATGAGCTGTATAGGCATGAAGAACAGAAATCAGAACCAGAACGCTTTATTGATCCCAGAGGAAACCGCTTGTGCAACGACACACAAGAGACAAACAAAATCAATATACAATATAAAACACAGTATAAAGTTTAATAAACTCTAAGGTACATAGTATAAAGTTAAATCTCTAAAATCTACTATCACTATTATTATTATCTGTATATATTCTAATGTCAGCTTTTAAAAGCATTTACTTTTCTGCGGTGTCTAAGACTGTTGCACATTACTGCATGTGTCAGTCACATATATCCTGGATGTGTGTGGTCTTGCTAGTGGTCTGTACGGCTCGTCTGATCTGGCAGCAGCTGACCTGCTCTCCAACTGAGAGGTATAACAGGTTCACAGCAGGACATTATTGAGGGTCCATAAAAAAAAAAAACGTTGCACCATGCGCAGTTATTAAAGTCTTGTCCATCATTTTAAGTTATTCACCAAAATAGTTCTTTCATGCCTGGTAACGTGGATGTTCTGGTACAAGAATCTGGTGGGACAAATGTAAAGTTTTTTATCTGGTGCGGTTTCCTCCCGCAGTCTAAACATGAGCATGTCAGGTGAGCTGGAGATGGTGAACTGGCTCTAGGTCTGTGTGTTAAATAGAACAGGCTAAAATATATATGTGTGTACATAAATATATATATACACACATACCTCTCCCTCTGTGTTTATGTATATATTTATGTGAGCTGATCAGGCAAAATGCGTCACCGTGACTCAAAATCCTTGAAAAGACGAATAAATAAGCTTTAAAATGATATCTTGGTCAAAGCTGTATCTTAAACGGTCGTCAACGTACAATCGTTTGAATTATGGTCTCGCAGCACCATTTTCCAACTGAAAAACCGAGAAAATCGCATTTTTATTTTGTCAGTTTTTTGTTGATATCTTTAACAATCCATAGCATTCAAAGGGATGCACCCAGTATTCAACAACAACATTTTACTAATATATTAAAATATTAAAATATATTAAATCAGACTGAAGCTTCAATTATTATAAAATATTTATTATATACTTTATATTTTTGTAGGATTTGCGAGCTGCAACTCAACTTAAATAGCCATTTTATTCCATTATGAAACTTTGGGAGATTAACTTTGAAGACCTTTTCTTTCATATATGGGTCATATAT